>VZRE01001306.1:150267-169973 GCA_013396775.1 Cephalopterus ornatus
GCTTTGTCCCCTCACGGCGCCCCCTCCCTCAGCCCCCGCTGTCCCCGCCCCGCCGCCAGGCGGCGCCGCCGCCGCCACCGGCCGCCATTACCCGCCGGGGCTCAATGGCCGCGCCGGGCGCCGCCTCCTTCCCCGCCTTTCCCGCCCTCTGCGTGAGGGAAAGGCGGGGCCGTGAGGGGATGAGGAAGAGACCTCCCCCGTCGTGTTTAAAAGGATGAGTGTTTAAAAAAAAAAAAAAAAAGAAATAATTAAAATAAAATCCAACTTTTAACTCGTGCTCTCCCGGGATGGGGGGAGGGAGGGTACGGGCGACAGCGCCATGAGGGGATGAGGGCTCCGCTCCCTCCATGGCGTGACCGACCTCCCCCGGTGCCGTGCCGTGTTTAAAACGATGAAGGCTTTAAAAAAATAATAATTAAGACAAATCCAGCTCTTAACTCGTGCCTTTTCCCCTGTGGGAACTGTAATTGCCCATAAGTGGTGGGCTGTGATTTTATATCCTGGAAATAGCTGCTTGATTCCCTCTGGTGTTTTCCCTTCTCCGTAGAAATGGGAGCGCAGATTTGCTTACCCATCTCTCTGGACGCGGCTCAGGGAGGAGGAAGAGGGGCTTTTCAGAATAAGTAACATGAATAAATAGCAGAATAAATAACCATTAGAGAATAAATAACGTTTACAGAACAAATAATCCCCACAGGGGAATGTTCCTCCTCACCATCGTGCCCGGGCAGGGCTGTGGAGCTGAGCGACCTCCCCCCTCAGCTCCTTCACCCCTTTAATTCGAAAAGCCTGAGACGATTCCCTGTGAAGGGAAAATATTTTTGAGAGCGTAAAAAAAGTCCTCAGAACATTATGTATGGAAAAATGTTCGCTGCAATGCGTTCGTCACACGGGGCTGCCCTGGTTCTCCCTCGGGATGAGAATGTGGGATCATCCTGCCCCTTGCTCAGCCTCAGCCCTTGCCACATCGTAGGAGCCCCCCAAAAAAATTAAATCCAAGGCATTTTAATGATTGCAGCAGGCCATAGGTTATTTATTCCGAGTTTGGGATGTTCCCAGAGTGTGGAAGTGATAACTTGAAATTGAAGCATCAAACTGCTCAGGAAGGGGTATTAAATCTGTAAATCCTCAGACTAACGTATCCTTCTGGCTGACTTACTTCACACTGAGGATGTCCAGTAGCTGAAAACAGCTTTTCGTGTAGCCCATCAATTTAATTTATATAAATATCTCCTCTAGCAGTACCTTTATTAATTCCAGAAAGAAATGTTGTCTACTTCTAAACAGGGAGAGGGCACTTACTCATTCCTCACCATCCGAGAAGCAAAACATTTCCAAATGCTTTCCAAAAGTTGTTCAAACCAGAACTCATTGCAGGAATTTTCCCTGGCAGCAGTATCTACAATTATGTCCTTGTCTGAGGAGAAATTCAGATGAGGTTTTAGATGAAAAAAATCCCCTGCTGAGAATAGAGTAGCAATACTGAAATCAGAGGATATTTTAGAAGTTGGGAATGCAGCAAAGTGGGGTTGTTTCAGATGTAATTTATCTATAGTTTAATGGTTGCTGTCACCACAGTATCTGAGCATCTCATGAAGTTTTTACAGGCAGATTCTGTCGTTCTTTATTAGGGCCGATACCACATGATTGTGCAAGTGGTCCCTAAGGAATCCCATCACTGGAGTTGTCACACAGGTTTGCTGGTCCTTGGGGGTACTTGCATGGTACTTTTATATCAAAAAATGTGAAAATAAAAAAGTGTAGCACAGTCTGTTCCTAAATTATTTAGCTGTGAAATGCTTTTACAAAGTAGAAGGGTGTTATTTACCTCACTTTTACATGGTAACTGCGAAACAAAGCTACTGAGAAGTTGAGTTACTATAGGTCTGCAGGAATTCCTTGCTAGAATCAAAATTTGACAGCACATCTCCTTGATTTCCTTAATCTTCAAATAAATTATTAATTCCCTTTTACCTGCACTTCTTTGCTTTTCTGTCCTCAGAATGTGAACTTGCTAGAGGCAGATGAGAGAATAAATAAGTAAAAAGTCTCAAAAAAAGGCATGGAAATGAACTACTTGTTCTTGATGAAAGTAGCAAACACTGTGAGGAATAAAAAAAAAGTTAATTTCAAGCCCTGATTATTTTAATAAAGACACAAATTGGAAAGAAGTTCTGATCCCTTGAGACATAAGCTCTTAAGATCATGTCTGGGACTAGAGCTGATAAATATGCAGCTTGATGAAGAAAGAGACACCCAAAAAAAAAAAGAGTTTTCTAAGCACATCTGAGTCCAGTCCTTTGAAACATGAAACATCGAGTTACAAATGAAGATTTTCTTCCTCGTGTTCCTCTCTGGGAGCTGCTGCAGATGCTGCTCTGGTCACATCCTGTGCCCATTGAAACCAGTGACAAAGTCCCCATTGATGGCAGTGACTCTGGCTGTAGCCTGTGTGAGGGGGATTATGCTCAGTGTAGTTATGAATAATTACTTCTGTGTAATTCTAGGCAATTTGTGAAATGCCCCCTTTTACAGGCTTCAATTTTCATGGTTTTCACGTCCCAGTCCTCTGGACAACTTTTGCAGGCACCAAGATCCGCGGATCCAGCTTTATCCTACCTCAAATCCACTTTAGAGATTTCGTAGTGATACAATTTATGCCTAAAAATCCACATTGACAACTCTTGGTTCCAGCTTCTTGGCTGGAAGCTGCATTCTTTCCTGAGGCAGAGCCTGTTTAACTACAGGAGGTTGAAAATTAGGAGGCTACAAAGCCACTGTGGAGCAGCTACGGAGCCTACAGGCGTTTTGGGGTAAAACTGCTTGAACTGGGACACAGAGTGTATTTTCCAAAGTGCCTTTGATTGCCTTAGTAATTACTAGTCTATGTGGCCATGGAAGCTTGAACTAAGCAGCTTTTGTTTAGGTATTTGTAGAGGCTTTTCCTTATCTTTCTTGCAAATTCCATACATGGAACCTGAGTCTGAAATGGGAAACAAGGTTTGTTTTTTTTTCTGAGCAACAAGTTGTTGGTAGAGGACTTAGTGCCTGAAAAACCTCTGCTCTGCTGAGTATTTTCCTGCCTAATTTGTTACATAAGGAGGAGAAGGAATTTCCAACAAAGCTTTTCCTTATCTGGGGCGTTTTGGTTGAGGCGGATGGTGCTGAAAATACTTCTGTGAGACAAATTCACGGCTGCTTATTCCAAATCTCACTGTAACTGCTCTGCAGAGTCTGATTGGAAGTGGATGTGAAGTGTTGACACCAGGAGAGGAACTGAGTCAGAGCTGTTCCCCGGGGTCACTGAAGTCTTGAGCACTGAGAGATGCTCAAAAGTCTTCAGAACTCTACAGTTGACTGTGGAAAAAAATCTACAAGTCTGTGGCAAATTCTACAGTTAAATTTAAAAACTTGTGTTACTGAAGAACAGATGAGCACCTGAAGTGCTTCCTTCAACCAGTCAATCACACAAACCCACTCCTTTGACATTTTCTACGAAAAGTAAATATTGCAGACCAGGAGAACGGAAAAATGGTTTTAATTATGCAAAACCTCGTTGCTGAGCAAACAAGAAGGTAAAAGGGAAAAGCCGACGGATGGTTTGTCTGTTGAGGAAACTGAAACAGCGAAAAGGTGCTTCATTAAAAAATCCCCAGGTCAGCATTTGAGTGCAGAGTTTAAAGGGAAGGAAATGGCATGTCTCAAGCAAAACCTTTATGCTAGGACTTGCTTTTGCCAAAAAGGAGCGTGGATGTGGTTACAGGGATATCTGTAACCTCAGATATCCAGATGCTCCCTGCAGTTCTCTATACTCAGGCTTCCCTTTCCCCTGGGATTTCCTGTGAACCCAGTTAATACCTGAACCACTAACACGCTTCCTGGAGGATTACTGAGCTTCCCCCCATCCTGCTCTAAAGCTTTAGGAGTGTTTCCATCCCTGGCATGAGTAGGTGGCCCCATCTGCTCTCCAGGCAGTAACCAGAATTGGTTAATGACTGCCCCAGCGGGATAGAGATATCAGCGACTCATTAATCCATTATGTGGGAATTGCTTAATGGGGCAGGGAATATTCCTGTATTTCTTACTTCTTCACACCCTGAAACCCCCATTTCATGTAAACTGGTGTTTGGGGCTTTAAATGGACACGGTGTCTGCAGGTTGGTACCTGCAGCTTGCTGAGATTAGAAATAAAACCAGCCAGGTGCTGAGGGGCAGGTGAGTTTGGGAGCCCTGAGGTTTTCCTCCCCCAGCTGCCTGTGCTCTCCCTGGATAAACACAGAGCTTCGGTCTCCTTGGCTCGTAAATCTCAACAGTGCCAAAATCCAGAAAGCAAGCAAAAGCAAATGCTGTCAAGAAACCTGAATATGAGTAAGATCAAGGGCTGGGAACAGCATTTAATGTGGTTTCTGTGTAATTCTCTGAGCTGCTGCAGGACGATCCCTACCCCTAAACCTTCCTGTCTACCCACCTGCTTATTTCATTAGTAACTGAGTTCTCCCCAAATAATTAAAAGAACAAAACCTCCGTTTTGCCCTTCTACTGTGTGTGGATAAAGAGCTTGAGGATTTTACATTTCTTTAACCAATAAATGTTTGATGTGTGGGTTGGTGTCTTGTGAGTGTGTCAAGTCACATTTGGCCTGATCCCAACCCCAAAGCAATTAGTTTTTTTTTTTCATTTACTTCAAGGGGTTATAACTCAGGGATATGGAAAAAAAAACCCACCAACCCTGAAGTCTTGTTAGTAATCAAAACTATTCTTTAAGCAAAGGAAGAAGCTCTACTTCCTCATGTCAGACATGATTTACCCATCCAATAATTCTCAAACTAGGTCAAAACCAAGAGGTTTGTTTATACGACATATAATTAACCAGTGAAACTTGGTGCTGCAGGAAATCGTGGAGGTTAATGATACAATGTCTGGGTTTGCATGTGGAGTCTTGTGTGGAAGCCAGTAAAGTGGGACAAGCTGCAGAACAGCAACACAAGGGAGTTTTTACCCTTTCCAATAAAATTAGACTGTTTGTGTTACCGTGTTCTTGCCACCTCCCATCTGTTTCTCTGTGTCTCTTGTCTCCTGTATTAAATTCTGAGCTCTTGGAATGGATGACAACAGAGGGCTTTTAGTAGGGGCTTTGACAACCCGTATCGGTCTTCTGTCGGTAAAAGGAATAAGGCAATTTTGCCTAAAAGCCTCCTCTTGTTCAGAAGTGACACCGAGGTAGGGATTGGAAATAAAAAATGGGGCTGAACAAGTAGAAAAAAAAAAGAGAGAACTCATACATATTACTGGAGGCAGCTACATGGCCCCATAAGAGGCTTGGTATGAAGTGTAATATCCCCAGGATCACTCAGATTCAAACTAATATTTAATTAATAGCTTTTTGAGGGGAAAAATGTACGATGATTCCTCTCTACTGGATTCTTTTCCCCATTCCTTTTCTCCTCTAAGTTTAGTTTACCTTTTTACCTTTGCATTATTAAAGATGTATAAACTCGGCTCGGCGTTCTCACCGAGCACCGTCTGAGAACACTCTGTTGTGCTGCTGGAAATGCTCAAAACTGAGTCAGCTCAGGCACTTCAGAGCTTGTTAGATTTAGCTCAGACGGTTCCTGCGGCCTGGGGGCTCACAGGAGGGTTTGTTAATTGGCTTTGGAGATGTACTCGGAGATTCGGGGCCCTGCCTGTGCTGGGGACCATCAGAGCAGCTCTGTAGACCAGCAGAGATTCATCAGTTTGCTGTGCTGAGCCAGGAATGACTTCAGGCAGTGCTGGTGGGACACCCTGTCGCTGCTCTCCCAAACTTACTGCTTCCAGGAGTGGGACATGTGTCATGGAAAGGCTGGAGCTGGTTCCAAGCAGAACCAGCCGAGCTCTGGCAGGGCTTCACCAGCCCAGGCTCAGCAACTGCATCTCTCCTAAACCCAAACTGGCCCCAGAACAAGTGTAGCTCCATTTGTATGCACTGCTGATCCCGAACCATTAAATCCTATGGAAGCCACGCTGACTCCACACAAAGCCATCTCGGGTACAGATAAATCCATACAGCTGCCAGGGCTTTCAAAATAAAGAATTCAAGTCCCAGCGCAGAAGGAACTGGGGGAAGCATGGTGGCCTCTGCGAGCTGGGAGGTCAAACTAATTGATACAGCGCTTTGTTCTGGTGTTACAGCAGTGAGTCTGCAGCTGAGGCTCCAGAGCAGAATGATAATGACAGGGAGAGCAGTGCCAGGAAGGAAAAGCCGAGCAGTTGGCAGAGCCATGGCTGCGGCGAGGCGGGGAATTCTTGGGAGATCTGAATAGGCAAAAGGGAGCAGCTCCCTGCGCTTGAACCTGGGGGAGGAATGGAGAATCCTGGGAACAAAAGAAGGCAGTGAGGAAGTCAGGTCAGCAGGTCAAGGGAGATGATTCTCGCCCTCTACTCTGTCCTCATGAGACCCCACCTGGAGTTCTGTGTCCAGCTCTGGAGTTCTCAGCACAAGCTGGACACGGGTCTGTTGGAGTGAGTTCAGAGGAGGCCACGAGGATGCTCCGAGGGCCTGAGCCCCTCTGCTCTGGAGCCAGGCTGGGAGAGCTGGGAGTGTTCACCTGACGAAGAGAAGGCTTCAGAGAGACCTGAGAGCCCCTTTCAGTGCCTAAAGGGGCTTCAGGAGAGCTGGAGAGGGACTGGGGACAAGGGATGGAAGGACAGGACAAGGGGGAATGGCTTCCAACTGCCAGAGGGCAGGGTTAGATGGGATATTGGGAAGGAATTGTTCCCTGTGAGGGTGGGGAGGCCCTGGCACAGGTTGCCCAGAGAAGCTGTGGCTGTCTCATCCCTGGAAGTGTCCAAGGCCAGGTTGGATGGGGCTCAGAGCAACCTGGGCTAGTGGAAGGTGTCCCTGCCCATGGCAGGGGGTGGGAACTGGATGATCTTTTCAGTCCTTTCCAACCCAAACCATTCTATGACTTTATAATTGTATAAAATTCTGGCTTGTGGATACAGCCAGGATGGATTCCTGCAGGGAGTTCCTGCAAAGAAGTGGGCGGTTTCCATAGGAAGAATGAAGGATTGCCAGAAGTCCTTGACTGGCACAGTGTGTTTAGAGAACGGCAGCAATAAAACATGCAGTGCCTCCTGGTAGCAGCACCAGTAATAACCATTAAGATTAATATTGATATAAACAAAGCTATATGCAATTATGATCGGCTATGGCCAGGAAGGTATTATTTTTCCCGGACTGAACAATTAAGTGCAGTGTGTGCACTTACAGAGAGAGAATGTTGGAAGGGAAGGATTTATATTGTTTTCTGAAACGTTCAACACTGGCCACTGACAGAGACAGGAAACTGCATCGATCTGTTTGGGAATGACAGTTTCTCTTCCCTGCAACAACAGCAAAATATTTGTGCTGGGAGTTCAGCGCTTTGGCCTCACTTAATTCAATACTGAAAGATCGTGGTGGGCACAGAAACTGCTGGCGTGATGTAGTGAGAATCTTGTTTATGCCTCTGCATGGAAAGAGTTTGTCTTAGGATAAGGCAGGAGCTTAAAGTAAAAGCTGAATGTAAACATGTAAATAAAATATAAATCAGGGATCAGCCAGTTTCCAGTCTGCTCCCTTACAGTGCAAGCCAAAACTTCCCTCTTGGTGTGAGAAATTAGGGCTGGCCACATATGAAACCACACAGAGATTTCCAAAATCATAGAGTCATAGAATGGTTTGAGTTGGAATGGATCTTTTAAAGGTCGTCTTGTTCCAACCTCCTGCCATGGACAGGGACACTTTTCATTATCCCACATTGCTCCAAGCCCTATCAAACCTGGCCTTGGACTTCCAGGGGTGGGGCAGCCACAGCTTCCTGGGAAACAAGGCTCTTCCACACTGGTACCTCTGGTATTTATCTGATCCTGAGTATACAATCTAAACCAGCAATAAACCGCCCAAAAAATAAAAGATCAAAACCAAACTCACAAATCCAAGATCCCTCCAAACACGTGTTTTTTTTTTTTTTTGCTGCAGGAATATCCCAAATCCTCACCTATCAGTGCCTCAGGGAGGTTAAGCAGGATGAACCTGAACCGGAAAGGTGTCATCTCGGTGAGATATCGTGTACCTACAGCTTGTCAAAGGTGTCTTGATCAAACTGTGTGCACTTGTCAGTTGAAGAGGATATTTATTGCTGTCCTGCTGGATTGTGGATCAACTGGGAAATCAGTTGTGTCACATTCTGCTACACCCAGATTTAGCCCTGGTGCTCAGATCTGTCAAGTATTTATCCCGGGTAACTTCCCGGCCTTTGGGAGAGTAATAATGAATAACTGAGCTTTCTACCATCACGATAATAATGGAGTTTTAATGGCAAATCAAGGAACAGAATGGGAGAAAATCCAGCCATGAAGCCCTTGCTGCCACTTAGTACCTAACTAAATAGTCAGATATGGAAGTGTTAATGGATCTGGGTAAACAAAGGAGTGACATAATCACACAGCGTCTATAAACATAAAACAGGATCAATAAAATACTTGCTGCATGGATTCAGCCTCAGATTCTAAGGCAAGAAACAGCTATCAACCTATAGATAGGTTTGTATATAAACCTCAGGGAACTGGGGTTGTTTAGCCCAGAGAAAAGAGGCTCAGGAGGGACCTTCTCACTCTCTGCAACTCCCTGACAGGAGCAGCGAGCTGGGGGGAGGTTGGGCTCTGCTCCCAGGGGACAAGTGACAGGACAAGAGGAAACGGCCTCAAGTTGCACCAGGAGAGGTTCAGATTGGATACTGGGGAAAATTTCTGGCAGGAAAGGGTTGTCAAGCACTAGTACAAGCTGCTCGGGGAAGTGGCAGAATCACCAGCCCTGGAGGGATTTAAAGGACATGTAGATGTGGCGCTTGGGGACGTGGCTTAGTGGTGGCTTTGGCAGTGCTGGGTTAATGGTTGGACTTGATGATCTTAGAGGTCCTTTTCCAACCTAAACCATTCTATGATTCTATTCCACAATCCTCTCTTCCTGGGTTTTTAGATCTTGGCTGCACTAGAAAATGTCTCTACCACATTCTGTCAAGTGCTGGCCGGTTTGGTGCTAGTGGCTAACATGTGCTGAGGTGGCCAAACGGAGAGGCACAGAGTAGAAAAAGGCTTTGAGTATGATTTCTGACCCAAGCATTGGATGCACTTGGGTCTAGTTAAAACATATGAGCCAAGGAAAATAATGGGAAAACCTCATTAGAGAGTATTTAATCACATCTCCACGGGCACGTTTTCTCCTGCGTGCCCTGCTGGCACTGAGAAGTGAGATGTGACCGAATCAAATTCTCCTGGCATTATAAATTTCCTCTTATTTTCAAGGGAAAACAATTAATTGAAAGAAAACTATGTCTCTGCTTTAATTTTCTTCTTGTTTTCCTCTCTGCCAGAGCACCACATCAATCATTTTCCTCCTCTAAAGTCAACCTCTGCTGCTGACTTGTCTCAAACAATTGTAGGATGAACCTGCTGTCAGAAACCACCTTCTGATGCTTGGCCTGACTGAGCTGCCACTGATCCCTGGCACGAACTCACTCCCACCCTCTGTACACCTTTTATTTGTTGTTCTACTTACAGGGAAATGAAGGGGAAAGCCATAAAAATAACGAGCACGTAAACAGCTCTGCCGGGGAGCAAACAGCTCTGAGGAAGAGCCGTGAAAAATCACAGGGAGCAGAGAAAGTCTCCCCGGATAAATGTGACTATTTAGGGCAGGCAGACAGTAATTGCTGCATTTGCAAAAGTCTGTGTGAATGCACCACATGATTCCCAGCAAACACCATGTTCAGTGGACACAGCCCATTTTCTGTTCCTCGGGATGGTGATTTTCATATGGTTTGTTCTCTCTCTGATTGTCCAGACTTTCCAAGTAATTTTCCTATTTCTTTGGCCTCTCACTTGCAGTTTTATAGGTTGCTACAAGGGCTGGTGAAATGTGCCGTGTGAAAACTGAGCCGAGTTAATTTGGAGTGGGTGTAACGGGAATGCTGTAGTGCCACAGTTGGATGAGCTTTGTCCTAGAAGGCAGGTTTCTGGGAGGAACAATATCCATGAGCAGAGGCATCAGTTGCTGAGGGCAATGAAATGTGGGCTCT
This sequence comes from Cephalopterus ornatus, assembly GCA_013396775.1. Taxonomy (NCBI): domain Eukaryota; kingdom Metazoa; phylum Chordata; class Aves; order Passeriformes; family Cotingidae; genus Cephalopterus; species Cephalopterus ornatus. Next base: position 160,368 of record VZRE01001306.1, read on the forward strand.
CGGGAGGAAAACAAAATTGAAACCACTTCTAAGCCTGAGCCTTCCTCCCCTGACTGCTGGGATTTGTATAAATGCAAATACATCGTCATTTCCTACATCCTTCCGTGCTTAACACCCACCAAATATCCTCCTGTTTGGCCACTGTTTGTTCTGCAGGATGCAAGGGATGTGTGGGCATCTCTCAGGAAGCAGCTCTCTGGGTCAGACTGCACAGAGGTGGATGTGGGAGCAAGATGGGAAAGTTTCTGGGAGCGTGGTGAGGCCCTGGCACAGGTTGCCCACAGAAGCTGTGGCTGCCCCATCTCTGGAAGTGTCCAAGGCCAGGTTGGACGGGGCTTGGTACAACCTGGGCTAGTGGAAGGTGTCCCTGCTCATGACAGAGTGGTTGGAACAAGATGATCTTTATGGTCCCTTCCAATCCAACCCATTCTGGGATTGTGGATTGTTCAGGGCCAATTTTTGCTGTGTTCTTTTGCATACTGTATTAAGACGAGTCACTCTGTAGATCTGAGGCAAAGCTGCTCCTCTTCCCCATCAGCAAAGGAATCAACTGGGTAGCAGATGACTCACCTTCTCCTGCTGCACCACTGCCAGGGAACATCTGTGATACCATCACCTCCAGATGCTCATCTCCCAAGGCCAACCCCAAATGATCCTAATGAAATTAAATTGAATTAAAATGTATGGGCTTTTTAAAGCAAAGAAGGTTGTGCTGCTTTGTTAACATGCTTTAAGGATTCATATTTTTACTCTCCTCTCCTATTATAAAATCTACGAATTACCTTTGTTTGGGGAAGCAAGCTGGGATTTTCCTCAGCTTCCCATTATCCCAAAATTTCAAACCTTAAAACCTCATATTTCACGTGTTGTGGTGAAAGACTTGCCCAAGGATGGTTAGATGTGGCACTTGAGGACGTGGTTTAATGGTGAACTGGGCTGACAGTTGGACTCAATGATCTTGGAGGTCTTTTCCAACCTAAGGATCCCACGAGGCATCTCGAAGGTTGTGTCCCTGCAGAGGTGGGCTGAGCAGTACCACCACTGGATGGGAGTAACAGTCCCTCACTGGATGAGCAGAGTTACACCACGTAGTGTCAGTGTAGGTGCCACAGTCCCTCCTCCCGTGTTAAACCTGTCCCTGGGATTCATTAGACAGCAGGACACGAGAGGGGCTGTTGGCTCTGATTCTGTCAGACTTCAATCCCCCACCCCCACCCAATTATAACTTTTGATAAGCTTTTGTAAAATTTGCAGCTCTCCATTCCTGTGCATTCAGCATGACAGTGCTACAGCAGCAGGGTGTATTTGTGTGTTGGATGGTGTTGTTTCTCTAAAGAGCTAATCCTAAAAATCCTCAGGGGCGAAAAAAGCTTCTTTGAACACTATAAAACTGCATATTTGCCTACTGTTAATTAGGCAAATATAACCTCCAGTCTGAATCTTCTTGGAGGCTGGGGACGAGAAAAAGACCCTGAGAGCAGGTGAGGAAGGGTTAACAGAGGAAACTCCTGCTGTGAAAATGAAATATTCTTTCTGGCTCAGAGAAAGCAGGAGCACTCATCAAGCACAGGGGCTCTTCATTTGGTGTCTGACAGTGCCACAGGGGACAGGGAGCTGCTGCAAACCAAGGTCACTCCTCCCTCTTTGAAGGGATGAATTCCTACGTGCTGGCACTGGGGTTGGACCTCCAGCTCAGACAGACCCATCAGTGACACGAGTGAGGCAAAAAAAAACCCTGAAAAAGGCAGAAGTATCAGCACCCAAATCCTCAGATACAGAGAGATAAAAAGGATGAGGAAATTATCCAATCTGACCTCATTTGGGATCCGATTTTCCCCAATTATTTCTCCATAGAGTCTGATAACTTGTCATTTAAGGGGGAACTAAAAGTCAGTGGCCTGGGGATGGCAGCCAAATTAAAGCTCCACCTTTCTGAGTTGGGAATCAGAGGAGAAAATTAAACAGTTTTTAGAATCAAATTCCACAACAAATTCTGTATTGTACCTACCCAAAGGACTAGATGGACGTATATAAAGCACTGAGGATGGTCAGACAGTAGTGGGAACATTTCTCCATGGCTGTCTGTGCTGTTCGGTTGTTGGCATTGCTTTGGGATGGTGTCGGGATCTGCTGACTGACCCTGGCATGGTCTGAGAAGGTCCTGGGCCAGCAGCTCTTGCTGGGCAGCAGAAGGAAGAATCCACCCTGTCCTGGGGGAAGAACAGGAGCAGGGTTCAGCCACATCAACAGGAGCCCTGATCTCAGGTCAGACGATGAACCCTGCCCTTCTTTATTTAGAGATATAAATATAATTGATCAGCCTATTTCTGGGCCAAAAAAATGCCTGAGCATTTAAACTACATCTTGCCAATGCTTTTTGGATGCCACAGCACCGCCTGAGGAGGAGGAGGAGCAATTATGTCTCTTTGGAGGGAGAACTGTCATAACATTTATCCAGAGCTGAATGACCTGTTCCCAAGAATTAGCAAAGCTTTCCAGTATCAAGGAGATGACAATTTTTAAAGCCTGAGGATGCTGTGATTTACAGGGGGAGCTGGAATAGAGAGAGAGGGAGGCTCTGTGTTAAGGAGAACAAACCTGCAAACAGCTCCCTCACAGACTCCACTAAGTCCTGGTCAGCTTGGGAAGCTCCTGGCCTGTGTCTGAGTCTTAAATGTTAATACAGCATGACAAGAGGATGTTCAGAGTCAGAGGAGGCTTTCACTGGGGTTTTGCATGTGCCTCTGAGCTCTACAACCCCCTTCCTTCCCCTCAAGAAGGGGTTGTGGCTGCCCGTGCTGGAGGGAGCTCTGATAACAGTCCAGTCATAGCCTTGGGTCATTCTGCTGTGCTGAGTGTGTGGGAGGACCTGCTGTGGGGAGACATATTTGGGTTAGGATTAGGGTTGGGGTTAGGATTAGGCAGAGTTAGAGGAGATATTAGGAAGGAATTGTTCCCTGTGAGTGTGGGGAGGCCCTGGCACAGGTTGCCCAGAGAAGCTGTGGCTGCCCCTGGATCCCTGGAAGTGTCCAAGGCCAGGTTGGATGGGGCTTGGAGCAACCTGGGATAGTGGAAGGTGTCCCTGCCCATGGCAGGGGGTAGAACTGGATGTGCTTTAAGGTCCCTTCCAATCCAAACCATTTTGTGATTCTATGGCAAAAAGGCTTCCATGAAGGTTCCCTGAACCCTTCTCTTCTCCAGGTGAACACCCCAAGCTCTCCCAGCCTGTGTCTGAGAGTTTCCAGCCCTTGGAGTATCTTTATGTCTCTTTGAAGGGTCGTTGCAGGAGACAGACACTGCCACATCACTGCCCTCGTGGCTGCCCCACTGGTTTGATCCCAGCCAAGGCAGAGCCTGTTGGGAGCATCTACACCCGAACTGGTGGCCCTTGAACACCCAGAGGTGAGTCTGGCCTGTGAGGAATGTTGCCTGCACACCAGACATTTCACACCACCTGCCTCTCCAAAGCAGGACTTTTGTGAGGTGTGGGGACAAACAGTGATGGGAGAGGAGGTGACTGTCAGAGCCCTAAGTGCACCAACAGGTTCCACAACCTCCTCTCTGCCCCTCCTGCCAGTGCCCAGGGTCAGCCCTGACGTAGCGCAGCTGTAACCTTGGATCTGCCATGGAAACGTGAGAATTCCTGCTCGGTGTTTCTGCCCATGAACCCTCCAACTCTCGACTTGAGAGCTGCGTTTCAGCACAAGCTCTTGCCCCCGGTCCTTGCCTGAGCTGGGCTGCAGGTCTGGCCCTGCCCTGCCCTGCAGTTCTTCCTGGCAGACGGAAGGAGGAAGATGGAGGTCAGAGTAATATAATAAAAGTCAAAGGTTATTCCCATTCTGTTCATTTCAGTATTAAAATGGTGGGATTCTTTGCCAGTATAAATGTGTAATTGGTTATTAATTTGCTTTCCAGAGGCATCGTATCCTTTAGTCCGTTCTTCGCATGGACTGCAAATGGAGCGCAGAATGAAACCCCAGTGATGGGGCTGCATTTATCAAAAAGCACATGTGGCTTCTTGCTTATGCTGGTCAGGCTTTTAAAAGTCAAAGTACTCCGGGCTCCCTGCTGATAAAAATATTCCGAGCTGCTGCTTGACTCCGAGGTGGAGGTAATGTGAAACCTCCTCAAAGCAGCATCGACTTAAACACTCTCACCTCCTCCTGCCCCCTCCTTTGGTTGCACCACATGCCCTGGGGCTCTGCTCTGAACTGAGCACGGAGCTGACAGGGCTTAGAGAGAGGAGTAGGTGCATCCCCTCTCTTTTCTGGCTCGGTTCTCTGATCCGTCTCTCAGCTCTCCTCACCAAAACCACCCCGTCGGAGCGGGACAGGGATGAACAGCGAGGCGTGGAAAGACTTCAAGCCACCTGTGTCACTTTGACCTCCTGTGAAACCTGGGCAGAAAGTGAAACGCTGCTGGGAGCTGCCTGGAGGATCCCTCTGCTTTCTTTGTCCCTGGAATGTGAGCGGAGCGGGGGAGTGAAAGAAGCGGGGAAGCCTAGAGGCTTGCTCAGGGTACAGCAGGACAGGGGCAGTAGGAGCAGTGGAAAGAGGATGAATGTAAATCATGGGAAAGACACATGAGAACTCGGGGTAAATTCATAATTAAAAAAAGAACCCCAACCAATGAACATACGCCAGAAGGTCAGTGTGTATTTGCATATTTCCATATTAATACAGAGGAAGAAGAGATGGTTTTCATGCTGTGCACAGCTCAGCTCTGGAACTCCCTGCCAGAGGTTGTGGGGGTAGAAAACTTACCTGGGTTAAAAGGCAAATTAAGACAGCACTTTAGAGAGATCTCTTGAGGATTACGAAGTAGAAAAAAAACACATCAGGGTCATGAAATCCTCTGAGATGAAAGTAGTTGGAAGCTCAAGTTGATTGGGGGGAGTATCACTTATTCTTTGACATCTGCTTATGGACACTTTTGCAAACAGAGTAGTGCACTACTTGTGCCTTAGGTCTGATTCAGTATCCCTGCCCTTTGCCCTTATGACAGGATTTATTAACAAGAAACCACTAACATGAATATGACAAAGCTGAATAATTATTTAATGACTCTTCTCATATTAAAACAAACCTGATATCCCGAGAACATTGAAAGAAGCCAACGTTACACTTCTTAGATCTATGTAATGCGATGCATTCAATTCAGGGAGAGCAGCCAGACAAATAAACCTCCCATGTGTTCATCAAATGCTCACAAAACTGAGGATTTAGATTACAAATCATGACATGTTCTTCTGTAATAATGTAGAGCAAATAGAAGGATTTACCTCCTGTTACAACATTAAATAAGCTGTTCTGGAGGTTAACAAACCAACTTCCCAAATTCCTAGGAAATGAAAATTTAAGACTTTTCTTCCTGTGTTCCTCCATCACGGATGTTTTGGGAGGTCATGAAATGAGCACTGCGATGTGATTCAGAGACCAGCACTACTGTGGGAATATAGAGCTCAGCCAGGGGCTTTCCCTGATGTGGCAGTGATACAAAATGTTTGGAGACACAACTCGTGACAGCCCATTACCCTGCTGAGAGAAGTGTGGCTGCTACAGAAGAAACACTGGCTACAGACCAGGGCCTTGAGCTACCTGGCCTTGCCAGCCACTGTCAGAGGAGTGTCATGATCCTTTGGAACACTCCCAGGGATGGTGACTCCGTTACTTCCCTGGGCAGCCTGTTCTGATGCCTGACCACCCTTTTGGTGAGGAAATTTTTCCCAATATCCAACCTAAACCTCCCCTGGTGCAACTTAAGGTCACTTCCCCTGGTCCTGTCACTCGTTACCTGGAGAAGAGACCAAACCCCCACCTGGCTACAACCTGTCTTGGATAAGATATCAAATCTCCACTCAGAAAATGACCGATATTTCCTCCAGCATCTTTTCACTGAGGCTGTGACTCCTGGACAGGTATAAATTTGAGGATGCTGAAGAGGTTTTAATCTTACACTCCTTCCTCATTTTGCTAATGCTTTGGATACACTGTTTGCATAACTAAGATTGTAGAATCACAAAATAGTTTGAGTTGGAAGGGACCTTGAAGATCATCCAGTTCTACCCCCTGCCATGGGTGGGGACACCTTCCACTATCCCAGGTTGCTCCAAGCCCCATCCAACCTGGCCTTGGACACTTCCAGGGATCCAGGGGCAGCCACAGCTTCTCTGGGCAACCTGTGCCAGGGCCTCCCCACCCTCACAGGGAACAATTCCTTCGTAATATCCCATCTACCCCTGCTCTCTGGCAGTGGGAAGCCATTCCCCCTTGTCCCAGATCTCTCTCCAGCTCTCCTGGAGCCCCTTCAGACACTGGAAGGGGCTCTAAGATGTCCTTGGAGCCTTCTCTTCTCCTAGCTGAACACCCCCAGCTCTCAGAGGTGATCAACTTAATGGCAGGCATGGAATAAATATTTAGCTGAAAAGATACAGATTTATAACTTTTTTTGCTTCCTCTTCAGTTCTGTTCTGTCCTGTTGTTTGCTGTAGGTCAAGAAGCTACTCCAGGAGCAGAAGCAGAGGGTGGTACAGCAGAGATCGCTCAAGGAGTCGAAGTAGCTCTTACCACAGTTACAAGAGCCGTAGGTAAGAAGCCATAGGGAAGAATTTCTTCCTAATCTCTACTCTCACCCTGCCCTCAGACACACAGCAGTGGTTTAACTCCACTACTCAGACACACCCAGGGTGCATTCACACACCATAAATAAGAGTTTGTGAAATGCATAAAGACTGTGAGAGCCTCCTCTTTCAGACCTGGGTGTACCTTTCCTTTTAAGCAGAGCCGTGTGCTGCCAGCTGGATAATTCACAATTATTTATCTTGGCACCAGCATTGTGGCCTTTTAATCCCAGAGTTTGTGTCCAGCCCTCCTGCTCACTCAGGAAGCATTGGGGAAGACATCTGAGCTCCAACAAGCTATTATGTCTATTTTAACACAACCATCAAATGCCAACTTGGATTCACCCAGAAAGCTGTCAAGGGTTTTGCATGTCAGTGTGTTTTCTTCTAGTTTAATTTAAACCTTTTGGGGCAAGTCTCAGTATTTGCCGTGCTCTGTTCCTTCCTTGTCATGGCTGGGATAATTAAATCCTAAGGAAATCCTGATGGCAAGCAATCTAATAAAGCAGTCCTTTGTTTTGTGGCTGGCACGATAATTCAAACAGAAGGTCAGACGAAAAATCATGTTTTCATGAGTGGGTGAGCACCCTGCCTCTTTCTTACCCCTATGCCACAGCCGTAAGAAGTGAATTTGCATTTAATACAAAAGATGAAAGTGTAAAAACTCATTCAGAGAGTTATTTTCACAGCAAGGCACTGCTGGCTGGCACTTCCACAGCTTCCCAGGGATTTAGGGACTACTGCAGGAGTTTGTGCAATCCCTTTGGCCGGGCTGCCTGACCCTGCACTGACCCACTCTAGAGAACCTTTAGGAGGGAAACCTTAAAGTATATTCAAACCTTAAAATATATTTAATTTATTTGCTTTGCCACCTCTTATCCACGTGACTTGGCATTCTTTCCATCACCTGGCATTCAGGATCAGGAAAGTCACCTGGCTCCATGGCAAACTGGGAGCTGCTGCAATTTCAGACTGTGCCCCGAGTTTGGTTGGTTTGGGGTTTTTGTTTGTTTGTTTGTCTGTATTGATTAACACAAGATTCTTCCAACACTCCAGTATTCAGTGGTGCATGATTTTTTTTGTTTTCTTTGCCCCAGATACTCAGTCCACACTTTACAGTTTTTACTTTGACATAAGGATTCTCTGCTTCAAAATGGAAGCTAAGACTGGCTTCAAATTCCCGGGCAAAGCTTCTCATATGGGATACAGATCATCTCGGCTTATCTGGCTCAAGCCTGTCTGCACATAACCTTGTTTTCCTTGGAAGTTCAGTGTTGTTCTGTGCTTCATTGTTCACATTTCTCACAGTTGGAGCTGAGGCAAGAGAAAAATCAGCTTTTTGTGTCTCTTCTGCACCACTGGGCAGATCACTGCTGATGTAGATGGAAACATTTGTTCCTTATAAGTGTTTGGATTCAGCCTTCAACATGGAAGTGTCCAAGGCCGGGCTGGACGGGGCTTGGAGCAACCTGGGACAGGGGAAGGGTGTCCCTGCCCATGGCAGGGGGGTGGAACTGGATGAGCTTTAATGTCCCTTCCAACCCAAACCATTCTGTGACTCTATAACACAAATGGAAATACAGATGCAGCAACTGCTCAGTAGTTTGTCCTACCCACTGTATTGTGAATTTTCTTGGTCACCAGCTTCCTAAGAAAGGTCTAAAAACTGGAGGAAAAAACCTACCAAGCCATTTTAGGTGGTGATGGCAAAGAAGGAGCTGTTCCCTTCAAAGGCAGAGTGAACGAGATCAAAATACACCAAAACACACCCTGCATGGCTGCAAGAAGCCTTTGGAATTAAGCTCATCTATTGCTGTTCCCCAGCAACCCAAAAACATCCTTTTCCCCTACATGACCGACAGGAAGAATCCAAAGAAACCCTCAGCAGGGATGGAATCAGGTTGTAAAAGAATACAGACTTGTAGCAGTGTGATGTTCTCCTGAGGAGTGGAAGCTATCAGAACAGCAGATGTGTCAAGGCTTTTGGAATTCAGAGCTCCCATGTTGAATAATGATTTATTGCTTACTATTTTTATTCTGCTTTTTTTTTAAGATGAATGTCCTGGGAGAAGAGAGATTGTGATATGTTACTGCCCCAACACTCACAATGAGAATCACAGAATTGTATCAGAGTGGTTGGGGTTGGAAGATCATTAAAGATCATTTCATTCTAACCCCCTGCCATGGGCAGGGACACCTTCCACTAGCCCAGGTTGCTCCAAGCTCCATCCAGCTTGGCCTTGGACACTTTCAAGGATGGGGCTGTCACAGCTTCTCTGGGCAACCTGTGCCAGGGCCTCCCCACCCTCACAGCCAAGAATTTCTTCTTATTATTTAATATATCTCTCCTCTTTTAATTTCAAACCATTCCCCCTTGTCCTATCTCTATCTGACCATCTAAAAAGCTGCTCTCTCACTTTTTTATAACCCCTTTTAAGCACTGAAAGGCCATGAGGTCTGCCCTGAGCTGCCCCTTCTCCAGGCTGAACAACTGCGCGACCATGAACAACCTCGAGGCTCAGGTGTCGATGCCAGATGTGGAGCCTCCTGACTTGTTTCTATACCTGGCACCCCCAGGAGGAAGGAAGACGGCAAATCTATTTTGTATCCCAGCTCATCTTGTGCAGCAGCTCCTAATTAAAAGGGAAAATCCATCTGTCACTTGGGATGTAGAGAGTCCACCCTGAAGCACCGGCAGAAGAGCTGAGCTACAGAGCTTGGTTTTGTTTCCCCCAAGAGCTCCCAGAAGGGCTGGGTGATCTGGCTGCGGTGTCCGAGCTCTGTGAATGTATCACTGGGAAAAGTTTCCCCCCTTCCTTGGCTGCTGCTGGTACTCTGGCAGGGCTCCCACTGCTCAGCTGGATGAGCACTCCCATTCTCAGGCCCCACACCTCATCCCCCTCCCCGTCTCCTTACCCCAGCCCCAGCCTCATCCCCAACCCTACAGCCCATCCCCACACTCCACCCTCATTCCCATCACCAGACCC
>VZRE01001309.1:0-213598 GCA_013396775.1 Cephalopterus ornatus
GGCATCAGGCAAAGCATCGCCAACCAGTCAAGGGGGATGACTATCCCACTCTACTCTGCATTGGTGTGGTGTCACCTTGAAAACTGTGTGCAGTTTTGGGCACCACAATATAAGAAAGATATTAAGCTCTTAGAGAGTGTCCAAAGGAGGGCAGCGAAGATGGGGAAGGGCCTTGAGGGGAAACTGAGTGGAGTGGCTGGGGTCACTTGGTCTGTTCAGCCTGGAGAAGAGGAGACTGAGGGGAGACCTCATTGCAGTTACAACTTCCTTGTGAAGGGAGGAGGAGGGGCAGATACTGATCTCTTCTCTGTGGTGAACAATGACAGGACCTGAGGGAATGGCCTGAAGTTGTGTCAGGGGAGGTTTAGGCTGGGTGTTAGACAGAGGGTGGTTTTGTACTGGAACAGGCTCCCCAGGGAAGTGGTCACAGTACCAAGCCTGAGAGAGTTCAAGAAGCATTTGGATGCTACAATCAGGCACATGGTGTGACTGTTGGGGATGGTCCTGTGCAGAGCTGATGGTTGGATTCGATGATATCTGTGGGTCCCTTCCAACTCAGCATATCCTGTTGATTCTGTGAAGATTGTTGCCTGTAATAATACCTGAAATAGCAAAATAACATTTGATTCATCCTCTTACCAGTTTAATATTTAAAGTTTAGGATTTCTTTGGTGCTTGTTTATGTTGACTGTAGATGAACTGCCTCTTTTCTTTGTAATCTAATATCAGAAACAAACATTAGATTTACATAAATTCTAATGCTTTCTCTGCAAAATGCTCTCTCCCTCATTGTTTGCCAGTCTTAGCTCTGTCCCAGACAACTTCTCTCTTGTTATTGCAGAAGGCTTTTTTTTTTTTTTTGGGGGGCTGAAAGTGTGTCTTTACGCTGAAATGAAACTCTATAAAATAGATAGCTTTGTAGGGTTTTTTAATTAATGTCTGATTTATATCAAGTACGCCTAATTGTCAGAGTAGTCTTTTTTCCCCCAGCTGATTTCCCAGATGGAGCTGTCTGTAAACTTGATCTGCTTTCAGTTCTCTCATCATTACTAATAAAAGCTCTGCTGCTCAAATCAGAAGTTTGAGCATCTATACTTGTATGTGTTTTACTCTGTCAATAAAAATGTAAATGCTGCTTAAGGAAAAAAAAACCAAAACACCAAGCATATCAAATAAACCTGAAGTGAGGAGTTACAGACTGTGGGAGAAGGAAATATGCAGCAACTTTAAAATTAAATTTCATTTTGTGGTTAATTACAGAAAAAATTAATTTCTGCAAAAAGTTGATTGGAGGTTGAACTGTAAAGATGGTTTGAGAGTTAAGTGCTGTTCCTCATTCATTTCAGCTAATCATAGAATAGTTTGGGTGGGAAAGGTCCTTTAAAGGTCCTCGAGTCCAACTCTCCTGCAGTGAGCAGGGATGTCTTCAGCTACCTGGAATTGTCCAGAGCCCAGTGATGTGTTTGCTACATGCAGTGTCCAGTTTGGGACACAAAAGTTAAGAGATCCAGAGATGTGTAGGAGAACAGCAAGAGGAGAAGGCAGTTAGAAAGTACAGTGCATGACAGTGTTCATTAATTTAGGAAACAACAGCAGAAGAGAGGAAGTATGAGTTGTCAACAGTATATAAAAGTTGAAGGGATTTGTTCCTTTTTGCTGATGAGAAAGAATTGGTTCGATTTATGGCAGACAAGATTGATTTGATAGTTTGAAAAAATTCTAAATGTCAGTGTAGTGAAGAAACTGGAATCTATATCTAAGAATATCAGGGAGAGCTCTGCAGATTACAGTCTACATATTTGATCCTGTCTAAGTGTTTCACTGTGTAAGTGAAGAGAGCTGAAAGGGCAAACTTTTTTTTTTTTCTCTGATTTTTTACTTTTTCCTTTTCTTTTGTGAAAATTTATGCATTCTGCTTTGGCATCCGTATAATGAATATGACCAAAAATCAGGTGGAACTTACTTGTATTCCTATAAAGGTAACTTATTGTGGCTATGAATATTCAAATCCTATTATTTGGTTTAGATGAGGCTCCAACTTGAACCCTGCCTACCATTCCAGTAACAAACAAAAGATACAAAAAGTGTTGCATTCTACAGAGGCGATTGATCTCCATGAGAAGACTATGGGTGTTTTTCCCTGAATTGTCATTGGAGGAACTAGGCTGGTGGTTGGTTCTTAGATCATGGCACAGATGTTGTTCAGACTATATGCAGCTGAGATAAAATGCTAGCTTAAGATGCTTTTGTTGGGAAATCTTTGAGGCTCTGTAGCAAGGCAAAATTTCTCAAGCTGGTGCTCAAGAAAAGATAAAAATATTGATCAGTTCATCTGAGCCCTTGTTTGTGAGCGGACTGAATGCTACCCTCTTTCGTCCTGTCTATCTCCACCCTCAGTAATCCAATCTGTACTCAGCAGAGAAATGGGTTAGGTAGAATTCAACATGACTATCACCTGACACTCCTTCTAGGTTCTTTACTACTCATTTTTTAAAAAAAAAGTTATTTAAATACACCTGTGAAGAGTGAGCCATTAGATCATTAGAAGGTTAGGTATATGTCCATCTACTTCAAGCAGTTCTGTGTGTAGACATTCCAAAATTTTAGTTCTTCGCATCACTTTGTAAGATGTTCCTTTCAGCTCTAGCCTGTGTATAGACATAAAGTTTATAACTTGTCTAGACAGAAAGGAGGATGCTTTTAATCTTTCTGGGCAATTCAGGAGCTGCAGCTGCACATAATCACTGATACACATTTATTTTGGGAATATTTTCAGAGCTTCTTTGAGATAAACTTAATATCCAAGAGATTCTGAATGACTTCTTTCTAGGCAAAATCACGTCACATCTGAACTGTGTTTCGTGTCTCCCTCAGACTGACTTCAGTTATGAGGGAGTAGATAAATCTGAAAGGCACAGGTAACTTCTGACAAGAAATAGGAAATTGTTTTAATAAATGTGTAATACAGGGCTTTTTTCTGTAAACGTGAGAAGAAAATGTTATTTGCCCTCTATGTAATTGTGTTACAAAGACAACCAAAATGTTAATAGGTCTGTGTTAGAAATGCATGGATTTAACTCTGAATTTCATTTGTCCATGACAGGAGATAGAAGTCTAACAGAAGTCATCTTTGTCACTGCCTTGTTGTATTTTACAACCTTAGAAGGAAGAGCTAGGTAATTCTCTGGGAAACAGTCACGACACCTTTAGAATTTGTTACTGAAGGACTGAAGATGAAGGAATTCTTGAGGAGCTCTGATTTTAATTTTTTTTTTTTAGCTTACTGAGTACACAAACCATACTGTAGGTTGAAACGACTACCTGGATGGATGAGAGAAGAGCAGTGGATATTGTCTGCTTCAGTCTCAGCAAGGCTTTTGACACTGTCTCTCACAACATCCTTACAGGCAAACTCAGAAAGTCTGGACTGGATGAATGCACAATGAGGTGGATTGAGGACTGGCTGAACGACAAATCTCAGAGGGTCATAATCAGTGGCACAGGGTTTAGTTGGAGGCCTGTCATTAACATTGTCCCTGAAGATTCAATACTGGGCTCAGAATTCTTTACCTTAAGTGGTCAGTGACTTGGATGAAGGGGCAGATGCCTCCTCAGCAAGTTCACTGATGGCAAAGCTGGGAGGAGTGACCAATAGCCCAGAGGGCTGTGCAGCCCTCCAGAAGGACCTCGACCAGTTGGAGAGATGGGCAGAGAAGAACCTTCTGAAGTCCAGCAAAGGCAAGTACAGGGTCCTGCACCTGGGGAAGAATAACCCTGGGCACCAGTACAAGCTGAGGGCCAACCTGCTGGAAAGCAGCTCTGCAGAGAAGGACTGGGGGGTGCTGGTGGACAACAAGTTGTCCATGAGCCAGGAGTGTGTCCTTGTGGCCAAGAAGGCCAATGGTATCCTGGCGTGCATTAGGAAGAGCATGGCCAGCAGGTCAAGGGAGGCGATCTTGCCCTTCTGCTCAGCCCTGGTGAGGCCTCACCTGGAGCCTTGTGTCCAGTTCTGGTCTCCTCAATACAAGAGAGACGTGGAGCTCCTGGAGTGAGTCCAGAGGAGGGCAGCAAAGATGATTAAGGCACTGGAACATCTCTCTTACAAGGAAAGGCTGAGCGAGCTGGACCTGTTCTGCTTCAAGAAGATATGAGCGAGAAGGGGACCTCATCCATGTCTATAAATATCTGAAGGGAGGATGACAAGAGAATGGAGCCAGGCTCTTCTCAATGATGCCAACTGATAGGACAAGAGGCAATGGGCAGAAACTGATGCACAGGAAGTTCCATCCGAACATGAGGAAGAACTTCTTTCCTGTGCAGGTGACTGTGCAATGTTCTCTAGATTGCCCAGAGAGTTTGTGGAGTCTCCCTCACTGGAGATATTCAAGAATTGTTTGGATGCAATCCTGTGCAATGTGCTCTTAAGATGATCCACTGTGCTCCCTTCCAACCTGGCTCATTCTGTGATTGAAGACTTGATAAACACACTAGTAAGTCTGTGGATGTAAAATTTCAGTTTCCATCTTCACATAGAGGAATCTGTCTATCAGTTTTTGAGCATAACTGGAAGTATTGGAGTTTATACTTTCTGGGTTTTGCTCATCGTTTGAAAATCAGTAGCATATTCTGTCTTGCTGAAGGTTACAAAACCAACATTGTGATGATACCAGTTCTTTCCCTCTCCTCTTTGTGCAGCCTTTCAAGTTTTACAGTGCTTGTTATAATATATGAATGTCAAGCCCTTTTATTTAACTGCTGGTCTCAGTAATACTACATAGAGAGGAAACGTTTCTTCTGTAATTGTATCTGCTGTTATCTTGTTTTGCAGCAGCATTCTAGTGGGAGTTCATGCTCAGTTGTCTGTCCATTAGCACGTGTTTTCCCTAATATGCCTGGCTTACAAAAATGCTTCTCTGCTTCTTTTGTCTCCTGAGCTCATCTGTAAGCATGAAATGATTTTTATCAGGTGATCTTTTTTAGTGTGACTGGAGGACTGTCTCTGGTAGCCCAGAGTATTCTGTTATGCAGAGGAGCAACGCTGAGCATTACAGAAATGCTGCCTATTTTAAGTATTGCTTCTAATGAAAAAATTGTACATGACAAACTTCCAAAGGTCTGACACCTACCTAAAGGTATTCATGATGATGAGTCTAATCTAATAAGCACTTCTTAAAGTTGATATGTATATGTAATTGACTTCATGCTAAACTGATGGTTTCTCATTGATCTGGGGGATTGATTGAGACAAGCCTTTTTCTGCTTCAACTGCAAGCGGAGTTTGCATGTGCCTGAAAAAAATTGTATTTGCCCCCCCCTTCAAGATAATTAAAACATGCTTAAGACCTTAAGTGGCCAAGGTTTCTTCTCAGGCCAGTTTCCCTGCTTGGCTTCTCCGTACTCCAACCCACCTATGTTAAATGTATCACAGAGCTTGTTCTCCATTTAATTTGCCAAATAATTTTAATCTCCAATCATATGAACAAGTCCCTAAATGTTTTCTCTGTTACTTGTGCTTGAAGTAAAGAATTTTCTCAACCTTCGAGATTCCTTGGCAGTTTGTATCAAAAATTGCCAATATTGCATGCGTCCTTTGGCTGTTTAGGCTTAATGACTCATAAACCCATAGGAACAACTTCCTCTGTCTGAAGCAAACCCTTATGAGCAGACAGTGGCAAAGCAGAACATAAGAAAATGTCTTCCTTAAGCACTTGGTAACTTTCAACTCTAATAATTTTTACCTCCTGGCCCAAAGCAGTCTCTTGGAACCTCTTTAAAGCTCCATGACAGCATTATCTACCAACACTCTGAACAGTCATGTCTTCCGTCATCATACAGTTTTCAAATTCTTAGAAGGAGTTTTCTTCCTTTTGCTCTCACAATCCCCTGTGGTAGCTTGCAATTAAGAAATTTTTGAGCTAATCAAGTAACTGAAAAAGATGTTCTAGAACCAGAGGCTGTGCAGCCCCAGTGCTGTGTCTGGGCTGGTAAGTGCTGCTGAGGGGAAAGGATTGTTCATTTGCATGGCAGATGAGCTTGGGTGTTCCATCTGGCTTTTCAGTTCTAGTACTCGTTTATGAATTAGTTCTTGTACTTCTCTGTGGTGCAAGCTGGAAGCTTGTTAGCAAGAGACCTCTATCTAAATGTGTTTAAGGAATTTCTGTACTTATAGGATCTGTAACTAGGGATTCTCCTTGTTATTATGAAGTTTTAAATTTAGTATATGTGAAACGCAGTCTCTTTTAAAGGACTTTCTTAAGAAATGTTTTATTTTCAGGCTTGTTTTGGGATTAGCAGCTGTAAATGGATATGATGTTTGTTGAAATAAGAAACTTCATCATTGGTTATGAAGATTTACTAAATGCTTCATTTTCAAAGTTAGTTTGTTATTTTTAGAAATACTTAGAAATTTTTTTTAAAGGTTCTGAAGAAAATCTATGCTCTTTTTGGTCTGTTTCACTGTATTTTTTATCTGATGTCTGAAAAGAAATACATAGGACACAGGTTCAGAAATCTTGAACAAGTTTCTATCTAGCCAATTTCACAAAACTGATTAAGAACTGTTTCTATGTGTGTTTTAAATCTTTATTTTAAAATTGCCCACTGTGCTTTTGACTTAGAATTTTTTATTTTTCCAGTTGTAATTTTGAATCCTATTGTCTTAATATCCCATTGCTGGGGTGGCAGAGCTGGGAAAGAGGAGGCCTTGATGCTGCACAAGCGGTGTTCAGCCATAGTTAAAACACTGGTGTGTGTGGTTAACACTGTTCAGTCACAAATCCACAGCACTGCAACATACCAGCTGCTGTGAGGAAAGTAAACTCCATCCCATCCAGACATAGTACATATATGAGTAATACTACAATTTTGTTGGTTTTCCTTTTGCATTTGGAAGGAATATAGACAAGCCTTCTGTGTGTCTGAGTATATTCAGGATCAGGCCAAAATGACTTGTAGAAAAGAAGTAGGAAAATTGAGTATGTACCAAGTACTGTCACAGTCTCAGAATTAAGTACCAGAAGACTTTTTTTCTGTAATCATTTGCACTAATAATTAATAAGAATAGATTGGAGTAGAATGTAAAGTGTTCATTTGATTGAATATAATTTTACAGCTCATCATTTGCTTTTGCGTAGCAACTCAGCTTCCTGGTCAATGTTCTATTTTTTAAAATCACAGTCCAAATTATTTTTAAAAGCTTCATGTATAATGCTAGGGAGTTCCTTGAGGGATTATGTTGTACATCTCTCTGGCATTTTGTCCTCTCATCCAACCCAAATTCACTACAGCTTCTAGTAGCACTCTCTAGTCATACCTTGGTAACCTTATCTTACCTTACTCGATCTTCTACTTTCAGGCTTTTTTGGAGGGGTCTTTGCATTTGCTATTTTCATCAGCTTTCCACTTTCTGAGGATCTGTGACTCCCAGAACTCAAACAGCCTCTTCTAAGCGCATTTTGCCACCTCTAAGCATTAACCAAATCTCGGTTACCCTGATGTTTCACCTGACCTCATTCTTTCTAACTCTAGTCTTTGTTTCTGTTTATATTCACATCTTTTCTGGGTATTTAAAGGGACTGTCTTCTCATAGCATTTAAATATTGGAAAGAAAAATATGTGTATCTACAGGGGAGAGACGGTCCATTGCGTAGCTTAGGTTAACCTGCAGTGGTTCAGATAATTCTCTGAAGAGATTCTCTTAATGCTCAACAGTGCATTAAGTGTGTTTCTGCATATTCAGAAAAGAAAATAAGAGATAAGGATTTACTACAAATCAAGAATAAAACAGAAGACCTATTTATATGACTATATAAACCTCAGATGTGCTTACATCTTGACTCCTGTATTAACTTCTAATAGGGGTATGGTATGGATGACAAGATTAAGCAGAGATCTGGAACAGCTTCTACACAGAGGGAAAATAAATAGACTAGAATTTTTCACTTTAACCAAGAAACAGTGTATGGTGGAGGTATACAGAATGACTAGCATTAAAGAAAAAGGTTGGAGGCAGTTATTCACTGTTTTTTTCACAGACGAGAAATTGTGACAGGAAAAAAATCAAGCACCAGGTTCAAAATTAATAAAAGTATTTACTTGTTCAAGTGTAGCAGAACTGAGTATTTCATAATTGTTGTAACAGCATATGGCAGCCTGGAGTATAAATGATAGATACAAAAAAAAGAATTAGACTGATGAACCTACTAGGCCATTAAAGCTGATGATCTACATGCAGCATCTAGGAAACCAAAGTTCCTAAACTGAGGATGGCAAGAGGTGTAGTAAGTGTATAACAGGAAACAAATCATGTTCTATGTCATCTGTTTATTCTCTAAGCATTTGTTTCCTAGCTCCAGAAAAATCATACTGAGTTGTGTGCTCATTTAGACTGAGCTGTTATGGCAGTTTTTATATACTTCTTTTATAAATAGTACTTTCATAAATAGTGGAGCAGCCACAAACTCGAAAAGTTTTTCCGTTGGGTGAACTAACTTGTCCTTCAAAGTAGAGTGGGCTTCCCTGACATGGTTAAACTTAAACTTAAACTTTTATCCCAGTATTGGCGGGATAAAAGCTTCTCAACAAATGGATTTGGATAATTTAGTACACATTAGAAAACACCTCTCCTCTAATCTCACTATTAAAATTACTAAATGCTCTTCTGAAATGCTCTGAAAATCAATTGTGAGCTCACCCCTGGATGTGATTGTCTTTGTAGGAGAGGCTACATTTTGTCAAAGGTATAAATACTTGAAAGAGTACCTTATTAAGAGAAGGGTTCTATGAAATTTGTGTACTTATTTGCAATGTAGATTAAGTTAGCAGGGAAATTGGATAATCTGCTACTGAAATACTGTAATAGAACAGAGATGTAAGGGAAGCATTTGCCGCATTCTTAGGGATGCTTCTGAAAATTGCTATAAACAGATGTTTTCATGCTTTTATGCAACCCTACTCACTGCACTTAAATTCTAGTTTGCTTTCTTTATTAGAATTGTCCTGCCATAACTTGTCCTGGGAGACCTTTATAAACACTTTTTTGCACTGTACAGCAGAAATCTATACAGATGGTGGCTTAAGACAGAAGTGTAGTTATCCCACAGTAATTCTTGTGTTGTTTTCATGTACACTTTTCTCATCTTCTTTAACTATAATTTGAATTCTACCATGGATCCTTCACTTTTTCCCCATTATCCATGCTAACATACAAACATCACAAAGCATAACCAAGACCTAAGTATATTTTCTATGGATGATGACAACATTGAAATTTAAACTGAGATATTAAGGGTTCCAAAATTACCTCATGTGATTTTCCACAGATAGTTATGTCAAAGAAACACACTTATACTACAACAGTAAATGCTTCCCTTTATACCTTTACTAATACTGGTTTAAACTTTTTGCTTTTTCTTTAGCTACAGTATCTCTCTTCTTACCTCCAGTTTCATCCCCTTCATTTTATTATAATAAAAATTTTTACTCTAATGAAATTCTATTTTTTATTTGTTATTTAATTTCAGATACAAAAATTTATCTTGTCCATATTTTTTGTTGGAAATACAGTGCTTCCTTTTGAAATTTGTTATTGGTGTCATTTTCAGATAGGTGATTGTTTTAGAAAATACAGATTGCTCTAGAGCATCATTTTGATTGTGACACCTATTTAAAAAATGCACATTAAGAGCTCGTTTTTTCCTCAACCCCTCTTCATTCAGTATTTTTCTCTCATTGTCACAAGCATTCTGCACAACTGATGTGCTCTATAGCTCAGTATAGTATATCAAAATGATCAGTGGCAAGTGTTCAACAACAGAGTAGGTTGTAGGGGAACTGTGGGAATGCAAAACTGGAATGTGTAGTCTTCTCCATTAAAAAAACCCATGTATTTAATTTGTTTCTGTAATTAAAAAACCTCCAAACTTATGAGGTGGTGATTTTCGGTCTATTGTGTTCTGTTTTTCCAAAAGGTGCACTAAAAGATGCAAATGTGCTTGAAAGTAAAGATGATTTTAATCGATTCTTTCTTTTTTTTCTGCTAACATAAAAAACTCCATCGTTGTAACAGAGTAATACACTATATAGATTGCAAATAATCCAGCAAATACATTAATATGTAAATTTGTTTTCATTTTCACATAAAAGAGAATACAGGACAATGTGACTGAGAGATATTTACCACTGTAGTTCTGGAATGGCGACCGGATTCAGGACCAAGAAGCAGTGTATGGTACCATGAGCAGCTGTTGTGTCTGTTTTGTGCCTGGAGCTCTAGCTGTACCCATAGTGTCTGCATTTTGTTCAGGAAACTCTGTATTGTGCCTACTCTAACTGTATTTGCAGTGCTGTGAAAATTAGGCAACAAGATTTGAACAAGTTTTGATTCAATTTCTATTCAGTTTAGAACCTCATCTTCATCTAAACCTGCGTGAATTTCAGGGGAAAATCAGAGGCTTCAGGAGTGTCATCCCGTTGTATTTCAGGTTTCTGTTGCAGAGTGTGAAACATTAAAAAAAGAAAAAGGTATTTGAGTTTTCAATGATCTTGAAACATTAAAATTCTAACGTCTGTTTTTACACGGAATAAGCAACAAAAAGCAAAAAATGCGCATCCCTTGTGGGGTGATGCTCATCCAGCCATCCCTATTTACTGGTGGATCATCTTGGTTTTGTGTGTATAAGCAATTGCAAAATTTGCTTTCCACCAACCTACAGTTAATACCTCTACTAAAAATCCATCTAAATGGTTCTCAGAATCTTTACTTTCAAAACTGACATTATAAGTATAATTACAATGAAGTATAGTTGCAACGAAGTATTGTAAGTTTATAAGAAAGTTAACTATACTGTATTCAGTCAGTATTCTTTGGGTGCAATTTACTTTAAAACGCATTTTTTTCAGAATCTTTTAGCGTTGAATCCCTTACGAAAACAGGAATTTGCCAGAAAAATGCAAAGAAATACAGTTAATTTTGAATTTTTTTTTTACTACTTCTTCCTGGATTAAGAAGGAATGTTGCTTGCCATCAGCCTTAGGCAGATAGCTTTTCAACAGCCATTCTGCGTGTGTGAGGGGATGAAGCAGCACTCTTGTGCATGACAGGCTGGTTCATGTTTTTAAAGCTAACAACCTTAAAAATACATCCACAAGTAGTGAATTTGTGACCAAAAGCTGAATAAGAATTAAAGGTAATGTTTATGTTCAAATAGATAGAGTATTTGCGTGTACGTCATTATTTGTTAGTGCTTATGTAGGCATTGGTAATAGATGAACTAGTAAAGATTTGGAGATTCAAAACAATTTTATATTTTTAATTCTAATATTTTTGCATTTATGCAAATAATTCAGTTTTATATTGTGAAAGAATTTTGGGAAGTGTGTTTTAAAGAAGTTAAAACTGAGAAAACTTCTCCCCTTTTTGCTCAGGTCTCTCAGGTACAGTGGGAAGTGTGTTTGCTTCTGTATGCATGGCTGAGTAGAACATTTTGAAGATATATATGTGAAACAAAAACACCCCCAAGTTTTTCTAAATCTAGTAGAAAAAGACATTATCAGCTCAAGGTTTTGTTCAGAAATCCCAGCAACAGCAGTGAATTCTACCTTTAGGAAGGTGGGGTTTTTTCGTCTTCCTTTAGTAGTCCTTCCTGTTCTGTCTTCTCCTGCACATACTTCAGCCAGCACTGTAATTCTCACACTCCCCAGCCTTTTAATATCTTTAGCCAGTTTATTGTTTCTGCTAAATAACAGGGTTTGCTTATGCTGTTTTTAGAGCTTGTGAATGCTTACCATGCTCAAGACTTCTAATTTAAGTTCAGTTGTCTTTGGATTGAAACCCCTTTTTCTCAGTCACTAGTTTTACGATCCTTGATTTGGTACTATTATTTTCATTGTGTAAATGAGGAAGCAAACGTTATGTGAAAAGTGAGATGACTGCAGCATGTATATACACAAGCTATTTTTACAAGTCACATAGTGTTTTTATATTACATGGATATTTTTGCATAGCTGACTTAGTGTGAAGGGATAGCACTAATCTGTGACAAAGCTAGCAAGCTAGCAGTACTTTGAAGGTTTTTTTTTTCTTTTTATTTCTCTGATGCATCAATCACTCTTCTTAAAATTTGTTTCAGTGGCGTCTTAGCTGAAGATTGCAATCGCTTTCATTCCCCAACAAAGAACTGATTTGCACTTCCATTTTTGACAAGACCTTAATACTCTTTATCTTAGATAAGTTAGAACTGTCTCTGTCGAAAACCTCAAATTATGTAGAAAAACACGCAGATGAGAGCTGCCCATCCTCATTAATAGAGTTCCTTATTTTATCAGAGGGATCTTTATTCTTCACTCTTTTCTTTCTGTCTTTCTCTGCCTCAGTGTTCCTCTTCATTTGAGGCAGTGGTCTGTATATACAGAGCTTTCTCGAGACCATGAATTTTTCGTGCTACTTTGGCATATGAAACGGTGGTTTCTTTGTACCATTTCTGTTCTTCTGCACAAGGCAGAACACTAGCTGAATAGTTTTAACAGAACTTAGTTTCCCTGATTATTAACTACCCTAATAGCAAGCTTTTGTCTCACCCTGCCCTCTGTAATGCTCTTCAACCAGTTTACAGAAGTCTTCTGTCAGAATCATCACTGAAGAAGAAAGAAGAGATTGATGAAACACTGGTAATCATTAATCAGGCTCATTAAGGGCAAGTTCTGAAACAGTGTATTTGGACAAGAACTGTGACTGTTAAGTATATCTACAAGGAAGTAGTCATCTGTAGTTTTCTACAATTACAGTGTTACAAAGCAATGTGTATTTTTTAAGATATTCTTAAGGAATACTGAGTAATGGGAAAGATCAAACTACTGACAGCTTTATGACGAGGAGGTTTGTACACATTTGAGTGCTTCCAGAAGTGATGTGCTTTCCTTCAGCAAAGTTGGACTCTATGCTGGTATATGCCCTTTCTATCTCAGCAAAAGCTGCTCTTGAGGAAAGACTTTATCAGAAAATCTTTTGACATTCTATTATTCTAGAACAGGACTGAATGATTAAATAATGCATTAATATATATCTGCACTATTCAGATTTTACAGCTGCTTCATTTTAAAATACATGGAAGAAAATACTAGCTGAAGTTATTGATCATTAACCTGTGTTTTTCCTGGGTTTAGCTCAGCAGTGGGTCAGCTTCTTTCCCTTGTTTTGAGGGTGCTCTTGTAACAGTCTTATGGGATAAAATAAGGCATGTCCTGCAGTAGCTAGCTACAGGAGGAAAATCTCACAATCCCTGGAAGAAAGGGCCATATGTATATGTATATGGATGTTCCTCAGCCTTGAGAAAAGTAAAATTATGTTTGAAGGGTTTTGTGCCGGGCAGAGAGACTGGTCTTGGGGAAATTCCGACCAGATCTAATAATCAAGAGCCTTCCTAAACACTCAGTTTCACAGGTATAGTTCATATTTTCAAGCAGCAGAAAATAAAATTTTCTCTGACCGATATTGTTGATTAGCTTGTAAAAGGAAAGCTATGTCAAGGAATAAGGCAATCTTTTCCTTTACAACTGCTATTAATATAAAAGTCTAATAGTAGTGTGATGGGTTGAGGGGTATGGATTAAGGAAGAAATACTGAATGGATAACTTAAGTGTTAAATTTAATATGCTAGTGTGATCAAGTGGAGCTAAAAATACTGAGAAAACACAAGCAAGCCCTAAGTTCATTAGGAAGAGGAAAGCAGAGGAACTGAGCAATAAATATTTTGTACTTAGCCAGTAATGACTGAAATCAGTGTAATGTTGAACGCAAAATTGAACTGGCAAACCCAAAAACCGTAATACTTGATTTCAGGTCAAAGTGTTCATAAAGCCTTTCAGTAAGGAACTTTGATAGAATGTTATGATGCACAACTTTTTCATGTTAATTGAATTGAATGTGTAAAACATTCACTGAACATTTGTCAAGTAGCTCTTAACCAAGTTTTATATGAAGCTGGTATAGATAGTATAAACTAGTATAAATGAATCATATTTGCTATTAACAATTTTTCACTTAAATCATTCTCATGGAACAGCATACTGTTTCTAATTACACTGTTATAAAATGTTACATATTTAATACATTTTATATTTATAATCAATATAATTTACATATTGCCTTGTTAATAGCTTTTGACAAATAAGGACAAACACGTACTTTCTACTCTGAGCTGGCTGGTTATAATGTAGATGTCTGTATCACAGTGCTGAGTACAAGCCAACATGCTTTCCCTCTCAGCATGGTTTATTAGTTGTGGCTCAGTGCCACTCTAACTGTGGTACAGTGTTGGCTGTGATCTCATGTGGGATGCTGGTATAGCTCCCTGAAAATAACAGATAGACAGACTCAAGGTTTTGGGGTTTTTTGTTTTCTTCATCTCCTACGTTTAATAATTCAGTTGTTAATAAAAGCTCTGAGAATTCTGGCAGAAGTGGTAGTAAACATTGTAAGAAACAAGTAGCAAGCTTGCATTATGATGCATCATTCAAGTATCTGTCACTAGCAATTGTTCAGAGTTAGGGTTCTCATTTAGATTTATTTCAAAATGAGAAGACTTTTAGTGCCTTATAATTTCTTAAAGGCAACTTAATGCAAAACTGTGTCACGATTGAACTGTTCTGTAAAACAGAACTCTCCAATAATATGCAAGCTCCCTGAAGTATTTCTATATTATAGCTACTTACTCAGCTAATTTTAGAAGGGGGAAAGATTGGGGGAGGACATGAAGAGGTCTAGAAAACCTTTATTCTGTGTTTGTGTTCATGCATGTATCAGTGTAGTTCTGAGGATGAAACTGAGCTGAGGCAAGAGTAGAAAGGCCAATAAAGCTAAAATACAGTATGAATGTATCAATGTAAACTCAATGTGAAATTCAAAACTCAGCGAGTAGAGTTTTATGTCTTAGCGGCATATATGGCAGAAGTGGAGTCACTGCGCTCTACTGTAAAGATTTGCCCACAATGGAGTAAAGATCAGCTGAACTATGAGCTAATCAATAAATTTGGCAGAAAGATAACCTTGGAATGAACATTTTTAGGTATCAGGTACTCAGTTTTGGCTTTCATTTGTAAAAGGGTTCTGCCACATTTTATTTGTTCATTACAAATGGTTTTGAATTCGCTACAAGTAGGTTTTGGACAAGTTACCATATAAGACACTTGCAAAGGTGAATCAGTGGGGGGATGCTTCTACTGAATGTTTACTTTTCCTTGAGTAAGATGAAAGAGTATATTTTGTTTTTCATACTAAAATATCTGTAATCTTTAGAGCATGAGAACTCTCTTTTTTTTAAAAAGCCATGTACTATAATTATTGTCTGATTTATGAAGACAAGTAAATGTGCACTGGTAATCATGTTTCTCGGGTTTGAAGAACACTACTGAATTTGGAGAAGCATGCTGTACTGGGTTTCTGTGGCCAGGGTTTGGTAGTGCGGGGGCTACAGGAGTGACTTCTGTGAGAAGTTACCAGACGTTTCCCCATGTCCAACAGAGCCAATGCCAGCTGGTTCCAGGCTGGAGCCACTGCTGGCCAAGGCTGAGCCAATCAGGAATGATAGTAATGCCTCTGTGATAACATATTTAAGAAGGAAAAAAAAAGTTATTGTAAAGCTAAAAATTACAGGCAGAGAATAGCAGAGTAAGAACATGTAACAGCTTTGCAGACACCAAGGTCAGTGGAGAAGGAGGGGAGGACGTGCTCCAGGTGCCGGAGTTGAGGTTCCCCTGCAGCCCATGGTGCAGACCATGGTGAGGCAGCTGTGCCCCTGCAGCCGTAGAGAGGACCATGACGGTGCAGAGACCCACCTGCAGCCCCTGGAAGAGATCTATGCCAGGGCAGGTGGATGCCCAAGGGAGGCTGTGACCCTATGGGAGGTCCGTGCTGCAGCAGGGTCCTGTCAGGGACCTGCTAACCCCCAGAGAGAAAAACTTATGCTGGAGCAGGTTTCCTGGTAGGACTTGTGGCCCTCTGGGGGACCCACGCTGGAGCAACCTGTGCCTGAAGGACTGCACCCCATGGAAAAGTGACCCACGTTGCAGCAGTTCATGGAGAACTGTTTCCCATGGGATGGACTCATGCTGGAGAAGTTCATTGAGGACTATCTCCCATGGGAGGGACCCCACACTGGAGTAGGGGGAGGACTCCTCTCTCTCAGCAGCGGCAGAAACAACCTGTGAAGAACTGACTGTAACCCATGTTCCCTGTCTCCCTGAGGTGCTTGGGAAGGAAGAAGGGGTGGGGGAAGGTGTTTTTAAGATTTATTTTACTTCTCATTATCCTGCTCTGATTTTGTTGATAAATTCAGTTAATATCCCCATTTTGAGTCTGTTTTGCCCATGATGGTAATTGGTGAATGATCTCTCATGTCGTTAACTCATGAACCCTACATTATAGTTTTTCTCCCCTGTCCAGTTTCAGAGGGGAAAGATAGAGGGGCCTTGGTGGGTACCTGGCATATAGTCAGGGTCAATCCACTGCACATGCCTTCTTAGCAGCTTAAAGTATAGAGGCACTGCAGCTATGAAATGTATCTTGACACTTATCTAGGGTAACATTATGCATCAATGAGCATTTAAAGTCAGGTGGTATGGCTGGGGGAAATGGGAGCTAAAGCATTGACTATTGTTGTGGAGGATAGCACCACTATTTGTCCTGACATGGTTTGGATGAAAATATAGCTGATAATAGAGTTTATGTTAGAATGATCTAGTAAAGTCTACCCAAGATATTCTGCTGGAGGGGTGGGAGGGGGGATATCTTATAAGACACAAAATCTGGAGTTTTCTCATGATTTATGAGTGGTCTGTAGTCCACTTGCTTTCTATATCCGCTTTTTACATTTTAAATGAAAGAGATAAGTGTATTAGTGTAATGGGTTTTGGATAGACGTTTCGTTCTTTCATTGCTCAACCTGGTGGCATTATCCACCTGCCTCTAAGCTCTTTGATCACAAAAGCAATTCCAAAATAAAACAAAACCTTGTAAAGCAATTATCTTGTGGCATTGTTAGCAAAATATGCTCTTGCAGTTTAACCAGAGGTTAAGGTCCTAAAATGTATTCCACTGATGTTATCTACAGTGGTTTTTCTATTCGTTCTTTAAATGTTCTTTCTTAATGTAATGCTGCAGTTTAGCTCAGTTCCTTAGTTTAGGTACCACTTAAACTCATTTCAGTACAGGTTGAGATTATTTCTCCGCTCTTATAATTAACTTTTTATGGTTGTTACTGTTACTGTGTAAAGGGTGAGGGTGCTAGTCCTGGAAGGAAAAGGCAGGTTACATAATAATAAGTGCTTGTTTGGCTTAAAGTAGTAAATTGTGATTTGGCAAGAAAATGGCAGTTTCTTACAGTGTTTTATTCATAAAGCCTAGGTATCTCTGTACACAAATCTCATATATTTTTTTGGGTATCGATGTCATGCATACACTGTAGGGTCCTTGTTAACAGTGTGTGAGTAGACTTGCCCTAACCATCTCTGACTTCCTTTCTGCACCATGGCTCAGGAAGTACTTGAGAAGTATTAGCAATGTTAGTGTTGGTCACCTTAGTCATTTGTCTCTTGATAGTCAGGAATTTAGCCCTTTAATTAATATAAGGTAGTTCTGGGTGTACAGTGTAAGCAAAGTCTACAGTGCTTAATCTTTTCCAATGTGAATCTATGATTATAATTTACGTAGTGGCTGTTTCAGATGCCTAGAAACACTTCTAAGCTATCTTTGGTATTTGGTAGTGGGATTGTAGTTTGAGCATTTTTCAAGACTGTTCTCCAGATTATATGAAATTGATTGATTGTGAGAAAAAGGAGACCAACACAGGCATGCTGGAAAATTAAAGATCTCTACTATTTAAATTTTTTTAAAAACACCTCTGTGAGGTTATAATTTCCGAATACATTGTTAGTGGCAGAGACTCTAGACTAAATTTCTGCTTTGGACAGGGTCCCCCCCGTCACTTCTGCTATATTTATCTAGGCAAGTTGACTTGGGCTCACTGGCATGCAATATACATGACAGCACTCAAGGAAGTTATTTTACAGAAATGTAAACTCCAGGATTCACCTTACCTGCTTTCACTCCTGTGCCTAAGCAGAAACTGAGGAAGAGATTGAATCTCTTCTTAATCTATGTTCTTCAGCTCAGGGAAAAAAAGTCTTCAGTTACCATTAGGTGGGTTTCTCTTTCTACATGTCATACTTACAGGGGGAGAAATAAAAAGGGGAAGGGCTTCAGAAAATGGAAACAAAGGGGATTGTTCTATCTATTATTTTTGCTTTTAAGAGGACATTATACAGAATAGATGGAAAGAGAACACAGCTGATAGTGAGTTACAAGGTGAATTAACGCTGCAAGTAAGGAGAAGTTAATAGTTACATTTTGCCAATGGATTATGTTTGTGCAAGCTACTTAGAAATTAAAAGTAGTAATTATTTTTAAGATCTGAATGGAACAAAATGCACAAATACACTTAAGCAAAGACCTTTTACATTGTCTGAGATCCACATGTCCCCAGCCTACCATGTATTTGAATAGTGACTCAGGTTGTAATGTGCTGTGATGCTGACAACACATCAGTGGTTTTTAAATTCACCTAGAAACTTTTTTGTTGACATTTAAATGATCATATACAAAGAAAAAAGGGAGCGACAACTACAGAAAACAAAAATTAATTCTAAAAACCCCATATAGCTAATAATATGTGAAAAACAATGAAGCATTTTTCAGTATCTTGATTTTGAATCCTGTAGATGTATTTTACAAGCAGGTGCAAAGTATGGATGATGACAACTTTAAAAGTAACCGTAAATTATCTGGAGTAGAGATAATTATCTGAGACATGCAATAAAATCTCACTTGTAGCGTTGTCAGTAATACTATTTGTCTATAGAAAGTTCCTTCTAGGTATGAAGAGAGATAGATCAAATATGGAGTTGTTTTGTTCCTATGACTCCATTCTGTACCTAAACAGATTTTTCTTTTTACCTTTCATATTCCCCAGCACAGCGCATACACTATGAAAACCCCATTTGAGTCAGATCACCGTTTTAAAAACAAGTTTGTTTACCTATTTAGGCCACACAGGGCAATATATGTATGTATATGCATGCATACTAAAGTACAAAGGAAAACCAGTGAATTTTGGCTCTGAAATTAACTATCTGGAGAAATACAGACACAGCAAGACTGTCATTAATTGTATATTGTATTGGATTCATATTTTACATTTCTCTGGAATGTGGTGGAGAAAAACAAGTCATTAGAGGTTTCAGAAGGCGCAGTATTGTATGAACTAGTGTAGTAGCCTTTGCTGTTTGTCTCTGAGACTTCTCTGTCATTCTTGTAATATCAGTATTGTAGCATTTTATTTTTTTTTAACAAATTATTTAAAACTTCTGATGGTCCTCCATAAGCCCTGTGATTTAAATTAAAAAGAACAAATTTGAGCTAGAATCTGGAGTGATCAGACCATTCCCACATATTCTCCACAGTTTATTCTTCCCTACTTTGAGCCATCCTGCTCTTGCTGTTAGATCTTACTGGTATTTTTTGGAATGAAGATTTTTTCTGGATATCTTTTTGCCTAATCATAGAAAATACTATGATTGGTCTTTTCAACCTGTGGTCTGCGATTCATTCCAGCCTGTTCTCCAACACAGGTGTTACTGTGTTGCTGTTATTGTGTCTTCTGATTTTACATATCTTGGTCAAAAGTTCCTCTCTTTAAAATAAACACATAATATTTTTTAACCTTGACATAAGCTGGCACACGGACTTTGTGTGTCTAAACATGCTTCACAAGAATGTGCATGTGCTCGAGCGACTTAAAATGGAAGATAAAATATACACTAAAGTTATTGGAAAGAAAATTATGGTATTGTAGTGGGATGTGAGAAACATACATAGTAAAAAATTGAAGGGTTCATGGGGAAGTGCCGTATTTTTAAAATGCATTTCTTATTGGATAAGTCTGTAGGGTAGTAGTGTTAATTTATACAAGAATTAGCTTTACCATTTGTGCTAGTTATGGGTCAACTTATTCTCCTAGGAGGAATCTTCTTTTTCTTAATATTTCATTCATATGGTCTCTCTTTTACATTTGGGTAGAAGCAAATAAAGCTCAACTGAAATGATAGTAGTGTCAGCAAAATTAGCTGTATCTGCCTGTATAGGTTTCTACAAGCTGCTATGGTAATTTACCAGTGAAATCTTTCATTTCCAGGCGGATCATTGCAATCCTTATCATATTGCCTAAATCCTTTAATTTGCAATGCCTTCCAAGGTAGGGAAAAGGTCACTCTCTAGCACCCCAAAATTTTGCTTTTGGTTGAGGTAGGTGAGGATTTTTTGACAGGCACTTGCTAGCAATATATATGCAAATGCTCTGTATCTCTCCTAGGTATGTACTTGCTGGAAAAAAATGCAAATACGTACTTTGCCCTACTATGGTATTTCCTATAGGACAAAGTAAGATCAACATTTATTATTGTCTTGGCACTTACTATAAATACTTTTCATACAGTGTTATAAAGTCCTCAGTCTACCAACTAAATCCCAACATGGATATTAAATACATGTATCTTTGTCTAAATGGTGCGAGTTTTTCTGGTTTTGTGATAATGGTTTTTGTCTGCTTCTGCATGTTTTTTCTCTCAGGAAATTTCCAATCTTGCTCATGTTGTTTAATGAGCTGGCTGGTCAAGCATCTGATGCCCCGGTGGGAACTTTCAAAGTCACTGAACACATTTTTACTTAAATCTAGCTGACATTTCTGTCTGTTTGATTTAATGTATGATTTCCATATTTAGATTACCAATCAGATGGAGCATAGTACAGTCATTCCTCTGTGCTATAAACATGCATGCGTCCTGCATGGAAGTGGGCTTTTTTTGCTGTTGGTCCACATGGCAAGAGCATTTTCAGATTCTGCTGGCATTTGGGAAGGCTTTATAAGTCAGTCTTAATTAGAAATAAAATTTTGAATCTGTAATGAAAATTTGGAGTGCAGAATTAGTCTTCAGTACTTTATTCTCAGCCCATTTCAGTTTCAGTGCCCCTCTCTGTTGTAATTTGGTATAACTAGTCTGTTGCAAATAATGTAGTATTTATTTAGAAGTTAAATGCTAAAATCCTAAAAAAAAAGCTCAAAGTTATAAATATCCATATTGTTTATAATTTCTTTTTATTAAAAAATATTTAAATGTTTGCTGTTTGCATGCTTCAAACCCTTGCCATGAAGCATACAAGCATTAATGATAGGACTTTTGAGCAGTTATTAATGAATTTGTTTAGTGACAATCAAAACTTAGGTAGTTTTTGCTTCTCATGGAAGTTCAGCATTCCTCCTAATTTGGCACAGAGGGCACCTCCCCATACTGAGATTTAAAAAAAAACCTAAAAATTTGCACCACTAGAGAAGTCCATGTATTTTCAGTGTCCTCTTCATCCATTCTGTTTCTTTTGGGTACCAGTGCCTGCAAGCCCAACAATTCTTGGGGATGGTGCCTTCCCTGCTCCCCTTCTGTGTCTTTATTAGGCAGTAAGCAAACTGATAAACGTTTTCAAGGGGGGAGGGAGCTGTGTTTTGGTAGGCAGCAGCGATACCCCAAACTGTCATATGTAGGTGTGCCCCATGCACTGAGTTAAACCAAAGATCAACTAAACAAAGCTCTGAACTCATGTTTGATAGCTATACATGGTGTCCATTTAAAGTTTATATTCTTTATGTCATAACAGTTCCAACTTTCCTCACCAAAATTAAGTCAGATTCATTCTGCTAGAAGGGGAGAGTGGCTCCTGGTCACGTGATTGCCGAATGACCTTCATGTGACCTCATCCCTAGTTTCTAACATATATTGAGAACAAATATCCTTGTTGTGTTCTTTTCAAATAACAGATGATTGAGGTGATAGTATTTTCCTTCTGGAGGTGTCTGAAAAATTATTGTCTTCTGATTTGTTCTTGCATTTCCTATAGTAAAATTAAATAAACATACAATCAAAACCAAAACAAACAAACTCTGAGGGGTGAAAGAGAAAAATAACATGGTTTTCCTCCTTAAAAATAATGTTTTCATGTAGTTTGATGCTTTTATTGATTCAAAAAAAAAAAAAGCCAGAAGGCAGTGAAAGTTGTGCTATACTTGTTACTCTTAAAACAGTAAGAGGGTAGGGAATAATAATCCTAAAACGTTGGGTTAATCCTCCTGCTTCATTGTTTTGTGTGTGCACAAAATCTTTGAGAAACAATGAGGCAGAGGGAGAGTCCTGTAAGTTCGATGTCTTAATCTCAGAGCTGTTGTTCACGACATACATGAACTGACAGAGGGCATGTCTGCAATAACTTGATTTCTGTGAAGTTTTTGAGTACAGCATGTTGAAATTAGCCTAAGATTATTAGGGTATGGGTCAGAAGTAAGGGAAGTAAGTTTTCAAGGATCTAATTATTGAATTCATTAAAAAAATGTTAGAAAACCGCCAAACTCCAAAAACAATCCCAAAAAGAAACAAAAAAACATGAGGTGGATCTTCATCACGTAATTCTACACTGAGTAAGACGGTTGTCAGGATCCGCTTTGCAAGCTGTTTTGCAGTTCCTTGCTGGCGTGCAGCCAGCAATAGGAGCTGCAGCCCAGCTTGCTCTAGCTGTCAGTGTTCTGTTGTGTGGGAAGGGAGCCCAAAATAGAACGCCTTCTTACTGCCTCCCTCAGGGTGCTTTAACAATTTCTCAAAGGTCAGTAGAAATTAGTTATCAATTAAAGTAGGTCTGTGTCTGCTTTTAATGTATGCTCTTTCAGGTAGTAGAGAATAAAGTTGCCTTCAAATGCAGTCCTCCTACCACTTTCCCTGGAACACTTTGTGAAGTTTTGGCTCTGTGTGAGGATCCAAGGCAAATTGATTAGTTGATGTCACAGCAGTCAACATTAAGCTAGTCCAGCTGAATAGGCTGAATAGGCTTAAAATGCTGACTTGATCAGTTTGTGCAGGCAGGAGAGGTATCGTAGCAAGTATTCATTCAGTAGCCTGTGATAAAATGAACATGCCCTTAGAAATAGCCAGTCCTGCTCCTAGTCATTTGATCTGCTCCCAGGACCAGTCTCTCTTGAATAATCTGCTTGGTTTATAAATCATTCAAAAGACAGAATATCCTGATGCAGATAACAAATATATTTGTGAGATGGATCTGGAAAAAAAATGTCGAGTGGAGGATTTTGAGTTTTGCTTCCGTTAAAAGATGAAGGAGAGTTTCACTGGGAGGTTTAGTGACAACTTGATATTGTTTAGACAGTGATCCATCTGAAGAAAGATTAATGTTAATTAAAGTGGCATTGGAGAACTTCAGCAGATGACAGCAGCCAAGCTGGCTACAAACTATTTTTAGAAAATTGACTTCATTGCATTTGGTATGACTCATTTATTAAGTCAACGGATGAAGCAATAGGTCAGCTTCTTATGGCAATCACTGAGTATGGAACTGTATATAAAGACTATGCTCATATCTTTGGTCAGAATTCAAATTATAAAAGCTGACCTGTATTGATTCAGTCCAAGTGTGCAAGTGTCTTGCACAAGATGTAGCTATTCAGTAATAATCCAGTGAGTCCATCTGAACATGCATATATACAGGGGCACAGGGGAAAATCAATCAGAAGCCCAACTTGCAATGTATGGAAAGCAACGCTGTAATAATTTTGACCCTATACCCAGAATTAAGGTTTTAAAAATGAGAAATTAAGTTTCTGTTTTAGATAGAGCGTTAAAACAAACAGCAAACAGGTCATAAAAGGATAGCCTATTAAAATAAAGGATGGTTTACTGTTGTAACAGAGTTGCAGTTTATTTCTCTTTTAGTTTTGTCTTAGAGTTCTCGTTTGAGCCGTGGTTCATTTTTTCTTGTCCCCATTTGAGCACAGATCTTCCTGGTTTTCAACTTTCCTTAATTTGGATGGAGTTACTTTTCCCTCTTCAGTGATGTTCTGCTTTAATTTGTGAAATAGTAAAGCTTCCATCTGTTCCAATACAACTGTGTTGGCCTTACTTCAGTTTATTTCCAGTATTTTGCTAATTCCTTGGGTTGCTATAGAAACCTTGTTTCTCACATTCTCCTGAATCCTTTTTGTGAACTTTCTGCGAACCCAGTCTAAAAAGATAAAGACACAAAGTTTCTACTATTTTTAAAACCCCTGGACAAACAATTTTATGATATTTATTATTTCTGGTTGTTTTTATGAAATTTCTATCTTACCTTTTCTGATTCTCTTCTCAAAGACCTTCACCAGTTTAGACCATTAAAGGTGCAGTTCTTCATTATTATTGTGTCAGCTCTTATTTCTGCATCTAGGAATAATTTCACTTTTCTTCTGTAAAGAAAGAACCGGGGTATCTGTATTACATGCAGGGTCTGATACAGAGCTAATGATGTCTATCAGAATTTGAATATAAGTTTCAGGACCGTTGAGATTATCTCTTACGTTTACATGTACAACATTAAAGCTAACTAGCATTTAAAATAATTTCACTATTAAATAATGTGACTTGTTATAGTGTGAAAATACTGCAGTTTGGGAAAGACTTTGCAGGTCTCTCTAGATGAAGTTTGTGACTGTTTTTTCAGTGTACTGGAAGTAGCTGGCTGTATATTTAGCTTTGCTTTTAGTTGGTTGTATATTTTCTGAGAGAAATGCCATTTATATTGGAGGATTCTGGACGTTGTGTTGTTCAGCTGTAGAGAAGTATAATTGGAGTCTGTAATAAAACTAAAATGTGTGAAAGATGAGTGAATCTGCACAAAAATTGGCTCTGTAGTGATCTGAATTCTAGCCATTCTAACATGTTCTTTGCGGCATTATATTCTAGTGTACAACGCCCGTAGTAGTTAATGTATACTCCCTCATGCTGGCTGGTCCTTTGCTTTCCTCATTGCAGTGCAATTACTTCTTGAAACATTGTGATTAAAAAATTTAGTGTAAAATGTTCTAAAAAAACCAGCCTGCGCAGAGAGGTTGCTCACAAGGAAGTGAAAAAACATGCCATATGCGAGTCCTCTGTCAGAGTCTGTATCATCCTGTAGCTGAAGTCTCCTGTATGTAATTGTCTGGTCTCTATTCTTTGCAGTGTCAGTAATCAAATCAAGGATTTGCAAAATAACAAGTAAACTTCCAGACAGGCCGCAAGTGATACTGACTTTTAAATGCAATTCAGAGAAATACTTGAAATATAAGGTTTTATTCGAGTTGGACATACCAATTAGTGCATTGATTTTCAGTTTGCCTTGATTTGCTGTTTTTTCTTACCACTCATCACAATGCTTTTGTTTTTCTCAGTAGCTTGTGTGTGTGTGACTTTGTCTAGTCCCTTACACTTCGGACTTACCTGACTGTGGGAGATTTGTAATAGTGATGTGGTAACACCAAACTAAATGCTTTCAAATTTCTGAGAGTATTTACACTGAAGTAGCAATAAGCTGGTGTTTATGATCTTTGAGTGAAGAGTATGCAGCATGTTTCACAGCAGGTTCTGCCTCTTTAGTTTGTTTGGCGAGTGAATTGTGTAGCATAATAGTTTTTGCGCGACATTGAAGCTAATCAAGACATTTTACCAGCCAAAAAAGTGTAATGTTATTAAATTGTATCTATACGTTACTGTTCACTCCTCACAACTTACTAAACAGACAGATTAAATCCTTTTTTTTCCTTATAAATACATTATTGCATCATAAAAACAAAAATTGTGTTTCTTATATATCACACTTATGACCGGTAGAAGAGTTCAGTCTGTGTTCAATCCATCCTCCCGCAGTGTGTTATGCCCTTAAACTTCTGTGAAGCTCACAGCTAAACTTTGTGCACAAAGTTAAATGTCTTTATTATGTCCTTTACCAGTTAAATCTGATACTATAGTCTGTGGTGGATCTCTCTTTTGGAAGTTATAAGATAGAATGAAATCTAATGTTCTGAAATGAAGAAAGTATAGATTTCCTTAAAAACTTCATTTCAACTCCGAGGCATTTATAAAATTGTAAATTAATGTGTCTGTGATTCTCTTTCAGCTTCAAGTTTGTTATTATTTATGTTTGTGGTCTGAATTTTTAAGATAGATATGTCAGTGTAGGATTGTAAACATATTAAGAGATATGTGAGCTGGAGCTATCAGTGAGAGATTTTATTTAAACAGTAACGTAACTTTTAATAAGTCTTTCTCTTTCAAAAATGTGTAATTGTGGACTGCAACTTAGCAAATTCGGAGTGTATTAAACTCTTGACACAAAACTTTGCAGAAGTATTTGCATAAAGTGATGCTAACTAATGGTTTAAGCAAGCCAGATGAGTTTACTGAGTCAATTATTTTGATTTTTTTTTCTCGAATATATTCCAAGAAAGTGCTTAATAGTTGTGTTGAGGGTGGCCGATAAGGAAGTCTGCCAGGTGGAATTCCCTGTTGCTGGAGTGCTGGCAGTAGAGGCTCTGTCTTCCCCTTCTGCTAGAGGTTGGAAAGTCAATGGAGTTACTTTTTGAGAACTCCATAACGCAGGCAGGAATGGATCTGAAAGAACTCAATAGAAATTTGTATCTTATGGACCTCATTCCAGTAGCAATAGGGCTGGTCATGTGCAATGTTAACATGCATTCATCTGAGCTACCCCATGTCACGGTGTGATGAAGTAATCCTTCATCACGATGTTAAAACCAATTTCTTGTAGCTATCCCTAGAAACACCAGTTGAACAAAGGTCACGAAAAATAAAAGCTCATGTTTGTACTTGCACTGGCAAAGAAAAGTTTCAGTTCTCTCCAACTTTTAAGTTCACTTAATGACTGGCAGCAGTGGAAATTGCAGAGGAGAAAGCAATTAGTATACTCATTGTTCATGATGAATTTGAATAAAATCTGAACCCTCTCTGTACTCAGAAATCATACTTGATGTTACTTGGAGCAGTGATGGACTTTGGACTTGACTTTTCCTATGCAGGCTTCATCTTCTGTCTAAAGCCTTCAACAGTTCATTTATGAGAGTGACTTACTTGTAGAGATATGGAAAGGCAGGACTTATGCAGAAAATCTTAATGTATTTTCTGTGTTACTCTCTTCTCCCCTTTTTCGGTTGAGTAAATAATATTTGTAATAATTTCAAGATATAATATGAGGAAATACATCTGTGTAGAAACACTGGCAATTGGAAGGAAAAATTCCAATAATAGGGAGGATAATAGAAATACATATTTGATAGCTGTCTACTGCTTTCCAATAAATAGTTTCTAATATGATTTCCATTTCTGTAGGACTCAGAAAATAAGTAATGTTGTTGTGCAGAGCCAGCAGGAGGTCATTAGTTGCAGTTACATTTTTAGATCTGAATTGTCACTATCAATGATACTGCTTCATGAAATGAAAGAAACCATATCTTCGTGTCTCGGGGGAAAATGTAATATTTATCACCATTTATAGTACCTGCTATTCAGGCTTCTTCTGTATGTAAACTGTTCTTTACCAGGATTTTTGCAGGATTTAGAAGAGTAATTTCAATGAGTTCAGTGTGGAACAAAACCCTCTGTTTTTCTCCATCAGTGCCAGCTATTGCTCATCACCCACTTTTTATTACCAATTGTTAACTGCAGAGACTTTTCAAACATGGAGGCCATAGGGCCTGTGTGATTTGTGAGGTCTGTACATGCATGTTTAATTTAAAAATTTCAATTTCTAGAATTGTATTTGGATGCTTTTAAGACTATATAGCAGCTCAGTGAAATACTGAGTGCAAAGAACATCAGGCTTCAAATATTTAAACTCATCCATATGCCTTAGGCAACAAACGAGAAATCATAGAATATGGTGATATGTTAATATAAAGAATACCATTCCAGTGGTGGTAATTCTGCTTGGTTGACTTAATTGTTAAGTTGAAGGACACCTTGTTTCTAATGTTTATGTTAATACCATAAAGATTTTTTGTTGGATAAAGAAAGGGGGGCTTTTGTTGTTGATTTGGGGCTTAGTGGGTTTTGCTTCTAAATTGGTAGAAGGAATATTTGTGTTTTGGAACAAGTCATGACACCATTAACACGTTGCATTTTCTGTTACTGATTTTGAGAACATTTTTCTTCTCCTTATTTCAGGTTGGGTGGGACTATATCTGCATACAAGATAGTGCCAGACGAAATAGAAGAAATTAAGGTACAGTATTACTGCATTTCAACACTGAATTTATTTGTTTGAAAAATTGCAGAAAAGTTACATTAAAAAGCCATGTGATTTCTTAATTTGAAGTGTATCATGGGGGAGAGGGGAAATTGTCTAAATTAGAGTTATTAGATCCATATTTACAAATCTAAAAGAGAATTTTAGTAATTACTACTAGTACAGTTTACCTTCAGCCTAAGTTGATTTCAGCAGGATTTGTTTAATGCCAGAAACTTGTGTAATTCAACCTATTTCTGTTGATGCAGGACTCTTCTGGTAACAAAACTCTGGTGAACATTGAGTTATATTTTCATAATAAAAATATAGTGTCTGTCTGCTTTTGAGATCAAAAGCATGTCCATATTTTTCAATCGTCTTAAGAAGGCAATAGTATGAAGTCATTGGTACTCAAAATCATTACAAGCTCTTTGATTTTTGAGTAATGACAACAATAAATACTGACGTTTACCTCCAATGTAATGTTCATTTTAACAAAACTCACTGTAGCCAAGTCCACTCATGGAAAGTGCATGAGCAATTTGTGTCAGTTTGGTTTTTCAGTGGAGTGAAAGATGGGTACTGGGTGGGAATTTGGCTTAGATCTGATTGCATGGTTTGTGTAGCTGGTTCTTTGGTTGTTAGTAGGTCAGTCTGACGTATTGCTTGCTCACTGTGATGGCTTAACCCATTGTGCTCTTTCATATACTCATTGTCAGCTGTGCAAAGAGAATTAAAAGTAGTTTTAAAATCTTGTAAAGGGAAGTGATTGCATAATATCTGGTGTAGACGTGACTTTGCAGTGTGTAAAGTGGTGAGAATTTATTCCTCCTCAATTAGAATCAAATCCACTGCAGGGAAATACAGTGACTGCCTGTATCTGCATCAGTCAAAGTTATCACACCATTGTGATCAAAATTTTTTTTCTCCTTCAAGATGCATGGACTCCCCTATCCTGAATTTTCAAGGGGAACATGATTTATTAGGATAGACCAATATTCAGACTTTGGTCTTGGATAGAAAGAAAGAAGGTTTTCAAAATTTATTGGTGTTATGTAGTATTGCCATGGTGTTCAGAGTATTGCTCCAAAATTATTTAAAAACCAATAAAATTCCTAAACCACAATCTTGTTCTTTTAATATAGGAAATCCAATCCCACAGACATTTTGCTAATGTTGAAGATAAAGAAAATTCCTATTTCTGGCTTCATTGTCCAAACTAGGTTCAGTGAACAAAGAAAAATGGAATGTTGGAAAATAAGAAATAATTTTACTTTTAACAACTTACTGCAAAATCAGTAGTCACAGGAATCTGGTTTTACCTGGACCTCCTAAGGAGACCTCTTCTGAATTTTCAACTTTTTCTTACTCAGCTGGTGTTTAGGTGCTTGAGATCCTTGGAAACAGGAAAGGATGGGTTATTCATTAGTCTCAGTTGTGCCAGCGCATAAGTGTGGAGGAAGGATTGTATTGTTCTACGTCAGAGGTGTTTGAAGTGTTGGGGAAAAATCCCTTCCTTTACTTGTTCCTTGTAGCTGTCTTGTCATGTTCGGGTAATGGATTTTTGATGATGTGACTTGGGTCAGCCCACCTCTCACACCTTAGATAATTGAACTTCTTAAGCTGCAATATAAAAGGTGTTATTCATATGAAACAAAGCACTACTGGAAGATGCTAAGACACACTAGCAGTGAGTATAATGGACAAACATATATTGAAAATGGAAAAGTTTTTTTTTGCATATACCTATTTTGAATAGCAGCTTAAAAGCTGGTAGGCTAAGTGTACTTACAGTAAATATGGGGGGTAGTCTTAACTTCTGAAAGGTTTTCCTAGCAGATTTGAGTAGAAAAAGGAGAGAGAAGAAATATAAGGCAAATGAGCTTATTGGAATATTGCTTCCAGAGAGGACAGAATCTTATTCCATGCACAACAGTTCTGTTATTTTGCCTCACAACTATCCCTCCTCTATTTAAACACGAAATCTTAGGGGGGTTAATTTAATGAAATATGCAAAAAGAATAACTCCGTGTTTAAGATCTGATTTAACTTGATGGGTTGCTGAATTATATTTATAGGAATTGTAATATTCATGTTTTCTGATAGTCCTTACAAAGTAAACTGCTTTCTTAAATGGCAAAGGAGGATACTTTATCAGAGAGCAATAATTTCTCTGACAAATAAGAAGTCTCTTAGATAGTGTCTGCATAGGAAAGGTGGTAGATTAATCTCTTCTACAGCTCAAAATCACTTATGAGGAAAACCCATTTATTATTTTTTTAAGTCATGTAATTACATCTTAGGTAGAACATCATTGTAAGCAGAGCCTGTATCTCGGAGTTCATGGAAGAGGAAAAATTCTGCAAGCCTTAATATGTCTGTCGATAGAAAAGTATCATTCAAAGATTAATGAAATGCATGTTTCTAAATGTGTTAGTAATTTTCAAATAACCTGTATTTTATCTGTGAGAATTTGTCTGTATTGCAGTACTACACAAATTTTAACATGTGTTTATAATGTTTCCATTCTGGAGTGTTTAGAAAGTATTTATTTTTGCATATAAGTGTGATTTCACTCTGTGTATATATGTACTATGAGACTTTATGTGGTTTATGTGTCTAGAATATTGCCTGTACAAATATGTACCTATTTCTTTGAGTGGAGTGTATATCATCAGTGTTGGGTATAACTGAAGCAGTGGATCTCACTTGCCAAAATTAAGTAATGTGTGGCATCTTATAGGCATATGGAGAGGAGTGTTTATGGCAGAAGTGATAGCATGTACCCTAAATACCCTCATGCATCATACCAAGGTTAGGAAGAATTGTGTGGAACCAATCACCACTACAGTTCCTCAGCATCTCTATCAGTGTGAAATGAAGTGTCATTTAACTTACCATGCCTAGATTTTTGTCATAGGTGCTTAGGTTCCCAAAGTGAGAGCACTCAAAAGGTAGCCTTATTAAGATATCATCACAGGTTTCCCCACTGAAAACTCTTCTAGAAGGTAGATATGTCTTCTGTCAGGATCTTCAGGACCAATGCTTTGATAAGAGAAGCTTTCAGAGGAGGAATACCTGAGTGAATGACTAAATGGATGTACTACCATCTGCATTCCTGTCATTCCGCTATACCAGTTAAAGCAATGTCACTTCATTTTCGGTACCTGCTGGTTTTAAAATATTTCTGGAACTGATGAAGACAGTAAATATGGAAATTGCAACACATTTCTAAGAAGGTGTCACTCTTTCAACTTTCTCTAGACTTCTATTCTCATCAGAGTTACTTAATCCTCTAAGAAAGAAGCTTTTCAAACTTGGAAAAATGCGTTGTCAGATTTCAGCCTTGCTTGTCACCCACTGTAGTAGTATGTTTTGCCTAAAAGAGAGGTCTTCTAAGCCAAATGATTTCATGTCCATAGGGCCTGGTGAGCATATCAGGCAACGCTGGTTTTGAAGAACATCATCTAGTTGGAAATTAAAGCAGTTGCATTTGAGAGAAAAAGAAAAGCAGCAAACTTAAGATTTCTTTATTTCTGGTTAATGACATTCATGACAAAATACAATTTTGTTTACAATATGGAGATTTTTCTTAAGAGTACAGAGCAACTTATGACTTACTGATTAGGGAAAGTTTGCATGGTGTGCCTGTAGATAGTTTTATCTTACCATAAGAAATGGTCTTTTTGATTGCAGCATTCTGTCATTAGAAAGGAAATACATGATGTAGTGAAGGATTATTATTCTAGGGGAAGACTCAGTGAGTGAGAAGACCACTCATTAACAGATTTCTAAAAAAATACTTTGTTTGCTAGGTTTTGCAGGTCAACAACAAAAAGGAATTGAATTGTTTTGTCTTGGAGTTTTTTATGTGCTTTCCCACATGCTTTTCATGTAGGCATATGCATGCATCTCATCATCTCAAGACCAGAAATTAATTTTGTAGCAGGTGTTCAATTCATGAAAGTCATATGCAAAAGAAAGACATTGCCATTTTATTTCATGCCTATAATATTTGTGGCATGAGGCAGATATTCCAGGGTAGAGGACAAGGTTAAATGGTTACCTCCTGTGGTAGTTAATTTTAAGAAATTTTGTTAGAAATATTTTTTTAGTACCGATGTAAATTGTAAATTTAGATGTAAAGCAGTTCTGGAGGAAGATGGGAATTTCTTCTAGTTCCATTATCCACCCTTTCACAGAGAGGCACGCTTTTTGCTTCTCAAAGAACACCTGTAATTCTTTTATATATATATATATAAAAATAGTTTAATAGATGAAAATTATTTTCATGAATAGCTGAAAAACATTCTTCTTAGATTGTCTTTGATCTGTGAGGCAACAGACTCCAGTGATAAAGATTGAAGAGTAAAAGAAGATAAAAATTGTGAGGAAGAGGGAAGTAACCAGAAGGGAAATGGGGAACACTGTGTCTTCTTAGAGGTCAGTTGCTCTAGATGACTTAGAAATTCGTGAGATTTTAACTTTTCCACACGATCATGTTTAGGAACATCTTATGAACAAAGTAAGCTGATTTCACTGTCAGCTGTACTTCAGAGCAAAACTGGACTCTCTGCCATCAAAAATATGTATCTCTAAAATGACTACAAATAAAATCAGCCTATTCAGAGACTTTCTCAAAGTTATTTGGTTTTTTAACCTTACGGTGTCAATTACCTACATAATACTGCATCCCAAAATCTTTTTGCCGGTGACAGTAGCTGATGAAACTCATGCAACCTTTGTGTGCTGCCAGGAGACACTGGCCTGGATCCTTTAAAATATTTTTGTGTTTGCCGATCTGTGCCAAAAATAAGTAGCAATTTTTCAACAAGTGCTGGTTTGTAGTCCTATGTGAAAAAAAACCATGAATGAAAGAAAGGTACTTATCAGTACTGTGGTAGATAGGTAGTCTGTAAGAACAGGATTGTGGCTCAAAACATTCAGACTTCACAAATCTGGTTTCATATCTTGATACTGGTTGCCAGGGCAGCATTTAAATATTTCTTGCATCTTCTACAGAATCAACAGTGCATTACATAAACTAGGAGATGCTCTGTCCTCCCATTTTTGCATAGGAGTTTATCCTGTATCTGGTTTACTTCATCATTGTATTGATGTTCATCTGCTAAGTGTATCAGCATTGGCTAAGGATCCCCAAGGTTTATGATGGTAGGCATCAGACTTTGATAATAATACTCAGATTATTGCTCTATTTATCTGTTTGGATCCAGCACAAACAAAAAATAATTTTCCCTCTTAGAATAAGAGTTTTTTGAAGAGACTCAAGCTGTTTAAAGTAGTTTTCCCCCCTCAGTGTTTTCCTGCTTCTGCATCTCAGACTATAATTACTAACTCATGGCACAAGAGGTCTTATTAATTAGATGATATGAAAGGGCATTATCAATTGAATGCCTAGTGAGTATTAACAAGTAGCATCTCCATAGACTCTAAAGCTTACAGGTACAAGTTGAAAAAGATTTAAAGGCAATTTGTGATGGTCATGTGTTATTCCGTGACTAGATTGCTAGTCATACTGGACTGTGAGTTGATTAAAACTGAGAGCTTGTCTTTTAACTCTCTTAACATGCACTCAGTCTGGCTGTCCAGTAGACAGTTTCATTGTGCTCCTGCATCGAGGAAAAGAAAGTTTCTAGAAGCTTTTGCAAATGTCCTAACTAGTAACAAAAAATTGACACTGAGATCTCAATTTAGCGTATGAAATCCCTGATAAACTTGCAGATTTGGATCTCCTACTTGCTTCTTGGGTTTTCATGATTGAGAGTTTCTTATGGCCATGAATCCAACAAAGACAATTAAGAAGTGAAATGTGTTAAGTTAAAACAACTTTGACTCATCTTATTTCCCTGCAATTAAGGTTCACCTGATGTACACACAGATTTATTCCTGAGTTCATTTCCAAATCCTGTATTAGCAGAGTCAATCACTGACTAGTATTCTTTTTCCAAGCTACATATGACAAAAAAAGTGTAAATTACATCGTTTAAATGACAGAAAGAACTCTGAGTTTTTTACTTGCTGTAAAATTGTTACAGATGTTACAGAATTTGTTGTTGCCATGCTGGAGAGAATTAAAGGCTTGTGTGTGAGATGATTTGACAAATTGTCAAAAACTTTTTATATAAACCAAAAAATTACTTTCCTTTAATTGTTGCTGAATGTGTATGCATTCATGCTACATGCTAGAGATTTGTACCCCTTACAGTGTTGTTAATGTATTCTTAGCCATGCATTTGTGCTCCATTCTTTTAAGTTCTTGTCAACAACCTTATATTATATTGCATCATATTGCTTCTAGTTGACTGTGATTTCATTATCTGTTGTGTTATGTCAGTTTTTCTTCTAGTCCTTTGTTAATCTAAGTTTGTTTTGTTTCTTCTAAGACTGATTTTGCCCATTTTTCTGGAAAGCGCAGTCTGTGTTACACTGGATTCTGGCTCTAGGCTTTTGGTGCCGAGCTTGGCTGTGCAAGCATGAACCGCTGTGCAGGCACACTCTCACACCAGTGAAATGTGAGTGTTTCATAAGACTGTCTTTTCTATTGTGGGATTTTTTTCCCACCTATGAAACCATTAGTAGTTGTGAATATCAGTTTTGACTTTTGGATTTTTTCCGCTCTGATAGGTTTGAGACTTTTCCTTGAAGGACATGACTCTTCTCAATACTACAGCTATTGCTATCTCAAGTTTTTGTATG
This sequence comes from Cephalopterus ornatus, assembly GCA_013396775.1. Classification (NCBI taxonomy): domain Eukaryota; kingdom Metazoa; phylum Chordata; class Aves; order Passeriformes; family Cotingidae; genus Cephalopterus; species Cephalopterus ornatus. The sequence goes on from VZRE01001309.1 coordinate 34,910, forward strand.
GAAACTCTTTAGGGAGTACTCACTGAAGGGGCTTTTCATCTGTTTCTCTCACCTTCCATGGATGATGCAATTACAGACTCTCAACAAAAAAAAATCTTTATAAAAGAATGTAAAATGAGAGATGGCTGAAGTGTCTATCACTGGGCCCTGATTATTGGACAACAGGATTCAGCTCTGCCCTTGTGGATGTTTCCGGGCATTTAATGGGATTTCTTTTAGGTCCAGGCAGTTGGTGGCATTACCAGTACTACAGATATACTCTATTCTTCTCTGCCTTGCTGCTTCTTTACTATTTTGAGAGATGCAGGTGATGTAAACCAAGTAACTGAGCGGGGAAGCTGAGTATCTGCTCTTTTTGGCATCTGGCACTGAAGAGGCCAGTTGACTTTTCTTTCTTTGGAAGAGACATGTGGAGGTGGCCCAAATTTCTTTACATCTGTTAGTGATCTAACTCCGATCTTTATTAGGACTGCTGAGTGTATCAAGAGCATTCCTCTGCTTTCCTGGCAAGGGCGTCAAATGCCTAGACTCTCTGGATGAAAAAGTATACTCACTAACTTTCCCCATGAAAATAGGAATTGTCACTTCTTGTTTTCCTGCTGTCTTCCATGTTACATTTTATGGGCTTTGTGGCCTCAGAGACTTAATGGATCTAGAAATGACAGATGAGACCACCTCACCTTACTTTTACAAGCTGTCTTGAATATAGACAATGCTGAAACATTTTTATTAATTCCTGTTCTAATGTGAGAAGAATTTAAACAAGTGCATTTTATATTTTATTGTGCAATTTAGTCTTATGAAAATACAGAAGTTTAGCTTGTGTTGTGCAGATCATGGAATATTGCAGCATGGAGAAGGAAGGGCAGGAAGATAGTCCCTCCATTTAAGTTGAAATGCCATGCTAATGAAACAGTATCATTTTAGTAATGCTCTTATTTACTTTCCAAAGCAAACAAAATAGTTCTGTAGTTCTCCCACAAAGAGAAAAGAAAAATAGCTGAAAGCGTATTTACAAGACAGACCGGTATATTGCTCATCCTTCAAGCGTTTCCGATTACCTTGCATTTAAGAGGAGATAATAATGCGTATCAGATTTTTCACTACCACGGTCCTGTTTGTCTAGTCAGTCTTTCTTCATTAAATACATTAGAAACAGGATTTGAAATCTTCGCTTGTTTTCCATCATAAAAAATATCTCTGCCTGTGACCATAGTAATCAATTTTGTTTGACTTCCTCCTGGCTTTCTTTCATTTTCCAGTTTTGCTAACTACATATCTCCTTACCAGCCATCACCTGAAACCCAGTTAGGTCTTGGGGTGTCTTCTGACCAACTCTAACACAGACTTTTTTACTTTTCATCTGACCCCGTATACTGGGAAATGTTTTTGGTGCCTTTTGTTCTCACTGGAAAAGTCACTTCTTAAATTCAATGTCACTTAGACTGAATGAGAGGAGGAAATATAGCTCAGCTTCATTAAGCAGCAAATAGCTTTTGGCAAGTATATAAGTAAATCAAGTTTATATAAAAGCCCTAATAATTTTCCATGTGACCTGTTACATTAAGTTTTGTTTGGTTATATTTAGCCTATAAGAGTGTTTTCTGATGATTCTTTTTTGAGATCTGTGAAGGAAATTTAATGTTGTCCTATCATACATGATAATGTCATAGTTGGTTAAGGGCTTGACTGAGTCTGAAATCTACAGTATGATCTTTTCTTGTGGTAAATAGATTTCTGAAAGTTTTTTTTTTTATGATTGTCACAATAGGTGAATGCTGGTCCTATATATATAGGAAAAAAGGAGATCAAGTTTTCTTGGGTTTGTTTACACAAATGCTTCAGGTTCTATGTGCCTGTCCTTTGTATATAGGGAAAAAAGAGATCAGTTGTGGTGTTGTTTGGGTTTTTGATTTTTTTTTTGTTTGTCTGTCTTTTTTTTTTTTAAAAATAACATTCAGGTTTTACAGCTATTAATAGGTAGTGTCCTAGTGAATTATTAAAATTATTATTCTTAGAGAGATGAAGTATTAATGCAAATAAGGACATCGAAATGCTAATTGGTTGACAAACCATCTGATGAAATGTATAGAAGACATAGAAAAATCCTCAATTTGCATATAAAACACAAGTCTCTAATTAGACTACTGTGATCCAAGAATGATCCTGAGAAGTGTGCTAAGGTGGTTACTGTTAGCTCAGTGTGCAGGAGCAACTGAAGGGGTGGGAGAGTGGGAGCGGGGGAAAGACTAAGGAATTACTAGGAAAGGAATCAAGACCAGAACGTTAAACCTTTTCTGTTATGTATGAGCCTCTGGTGCCAGACCATATACAATGGCATGTGAAGGGCTGATCCCCTAATTACAAAAATGACACAGAAGGACTGAAAAAGATTTAGAGTCAGATTACAGAAATTATCTAATTTATAGAAGCACTTCTGTATGAGGAACAGATAAAGAGATTGAGACGGAAACGTCCGCAAGTGGCACATTTGGTTGCATTTCAGCAACATTCTTACTTATTTCTACTGCACTTTTAAAATTAACTCTCATGCTTAATTTATGCAAATTGTAAGACTGCCTGAAAGCAGGCGTCAAAGTTTTGATTATATGTCTTCCATTGGTTGAAAATGTACTGATTGTAAGAAAAAAAAAAGAACACACAGAACATAGTAATCATGTCTCTTATCAGAAACCAGCTTAATACACTGTATTTTTCTGTAAAGGTTTGTAACTGGTAGACTGCAGATAATTTCACTAGAGTAGTGTAGTTTATTTTGCTTTTATAGTATGTTTTCTAGATGCTTTTTAATGGTGTGTTTTAATAGTTTGATTGGAAAACACAGTAGTAAGACACCAAAAATTACACAAACCTTCCTGTGATATGCAGGCTTGCAAACTGTATTAACAGAGTGATGCTTAGTACTTCACTGTGTGATTACACCTAATTAAGCTTCTCTGATGATTAATTGTTTTTTGTGGTGCCCTAATCCTATTAGTGACTCTCATATGTAAGGTTCACTGTCTAAAACAGAATGTGAAAGATGACATGTTTTTGACAGAAAACCAACCAAAAACCTCCTTCAAGGAGACATAAAGGCATGGTGTAAAATAGTATTGACATGTTGAACCATGTGGCTAGAGGCATTTTATTTGCTCAGATGCTTTCTCTTATCAGATGCACAAGATTGGTCTAGATGAGATTTTGTGCTGATGGGCTATATCTGAGCACAGATGCGAAATGGAAAGTTTTAAGTGGATTCTATGTTTTATTGAGTATGTTGGTTAAGTGGCTCTTTTCATCTCTGACAGTGCACAGAGCTGGAATGTTGTCTTAAGTGATGTCCTAAAGGCTTCCACAAATGCTGTCTTCAACAAAATCAGAGCAAAGTGTGAAGAGACAAATTTAAAAATGCCTACCATAGTCCTAGCCACTACATCCCTGGTGCCAAGAACTGAATTATCTTGAATCATGTCTGTGTTAACAAGTCATGCAAAGCAATAAAATGCATCTATTATAAAGTAAAACATGTGGTGCTGGAGATACAGCATCCACATCGTATTTACTTTGGTATGTTTTATTTCAAACTGCTTCTAGCATTATTCTGTGTGCCTCTTAAAAGCTGAAGTGGATTACATGTGCTGCATGTCCATTTTCCAAATAAGTTTTATCTGAAAGGATTCCAGTTCATATGCTCAAAGGCTACTTTGCAATATGAGCCAAAGTCTGGTAAGCAGAGAGTGATTGAAAGTGCAGTGCTGTTTTGAAGTAACGGGCTATGGTAAATGTGTCCCAAGCCTCCAGCACATGTATTCTTGTAATACAATATATCAGGGTTACAAATGTGAAGTTAATAATGTAGTACCATCGTTACCAGTAAAACACTGTTGTCTGAGATAAGTAATTAAAAAGTGCCCACCCCTCTTGGCAGACTATTAAAAGGGGAAAAAAAGTGGTCTAGATGAAGGAAATAAGAAGTGATGCCACCAGGCAAGAAGAAGACAGACATGAGAGCAGGGTGCATCTTGGGTGGAAGCATCAGATTCCTAAGAAAGTGGGGTCGATATGGTCAAATTCTCTCAGAGCGCTATGATTGTAACAAAAGCCAATTATTTTTGCCTTGGTGTGTGGAGGCAACACTGGTTATTTATTTGACTGGACAACAGTAATATAAATCTTTGGATGCAAGATTATGTATTTTGCCAAACAGAATGTTTTGGTAATACAATACATATAACGTAATTTGTTGTGACTGAAGTCACAATATTTGCTCTCCTGGGTAATCTTTGAGCTCCTTACAGAAGTGTTTCTACCTAGGCTAGAAAAACAATTCTTTTCAAATTAAACATGAATGCAAGGTTAATTTTCAATGTCTCTCCTTTTCATTTCTTCTGTGGTTTTGATATGTTCTTCTTCTGGATTCCTCCATGATAAAGTAGCTAGCATTTTGATATTATTTACTGTTATTATATTCTGTACTTTTCAATTATTGTAGAATTTCAGAAATTCTGTGACTTAAATGTCCTCAAGGAAATGTATAAGGGAGACAATGCCGTTGAATCATCAGTTTAGTAAGGGTGAAGTGGTTACAGAGTTTTACTTTTTCAAGTACATTCTTATAAAACATACACAAAGATTTCCAGGATTGTTCTGTCAAAAACGTTTTGTTCAATTTCAGCTGCATCATCATTTTGACAAGATTAGGTGGAATGCTAAGATTGCAAAGGTAACACATATATTCACTTTCTCCATTTCTGCGTAGAATGACAGTTCTATTTTCTCTTATTATTTATAACCCGCTTTGTTACTGTTGTTATGCTCTATCAAAATACCCTTGATTTTAAAATTACAAATACTGTAATATTTTCACTGTGTTGCTTCAGTAGCATGATGACGTAAACCTCTCTATTAGGCTGATGCTCTATGGAAATTTTTAGTGCTCAGTCCTGTCATTTTAAAGGGTTCTTCTGCATTCTTACCATTCTTCGTAGTTGAACGTAATTTAAAATGTGTGAGAATTACCTAAGATTTATCATTTTGGAATATGAAACTAAGTATCCAAGGGTATCTTATGAAGATAAGAGCTTAACATCAAGATGTTTTAAAATTCTTGTCCTTCTTTGATAAAGCAGAAAATAACCCTTCTTTATGTATTTGTAGCAAAGAATGTGTTCTATATTTTTAAAAGTATTTCTAGGGAATAAATGCTATATAAAACAGGCAGCGTGTAAAAATAAAGCTGACTGTCATTTGGGACACTGAAGCTAACACTTGAGTTTTACAGAGTATCTTGAGGCTCTAAATGACAGCACACAATTATCCTCAGGCTGTTTTGAAGGAAAGATGACTAAAGTCAGGGAACTGTAAAGAACTGCTTTACATGCAAAAGCTTCAAATGCCTCTAAGTATTGTTCCAAACTGTGGTGAGAAATGGAAAGCGATGGTTGCTTTAAAAATAAAAAAAAAAATGAGTATTTGGGTATTATGCTCTAAGTGTAATTAAAGCTTTTAAATACATGATAGCCTTACTTAGTTGACTTTTGAGAGACCCAGCAAAAGAAATAAGAAATCAAAGCTCACAGATAATGGAAAATAATCAGTTTTCTTAGGATGAAATCTGTTCTGCAGACCTAACTATGGAAAGTGCTTGCAACAAGCATTCTGACCTTTCAGCCAACAGTTGATATACAGGCATGAAGCTTTATTCATAATGACACAGTTCCCTACATTTGCCCTTTTGTTTTTATTCAAACTGAGCTACACCTCATGTATTTTGGTACCCGGGCACTTTTACAATGTGTTTTTATATTTAAATGTTTTATATGAAACAACATACAGATTTTAGTATAATATTTGTGTGTGCGCTTTCAGAATATTTTGAGTTTCAGTATTTTGTTGCACAATTTTAATATCTCAAACTGTTTAAAAAACAATCCTATATTTGGACAAACAGTATTTTCATAGAGTCATAGTATTGCAACAGCAAAAGCTGAGCTAATTATGTTGTAGTTCATCCAACATGATGGCAATCTCATAATATACAGACTGAAAAAAAAGGGTTTTCCTCTCTGATGAAATAAACTGTGAATTTCAGACTAGCTTTTATCAAAAAGATTTTTAAATTCACTCTGCTCTATCTCTACCAATGAAAACAATACTGGACATATTTGAGCACTTATATTGCCTTCTGAGGATGACTAAATAATAGGAAAAGAAAACCAGAGGAAATATTCTGTCTTTTTGAATATTGGATGCATTTTGACTATGTATGAAACATGAAATTAACATGTGTTCAGCTATCTTCAAATTTTATCCCTTTTGGTTGTCTTAAATTAAGAATCTGTTCTATCATAGAATCATTTAGTTTGGAAAAGACCTTTACATCATTGTGTCCAAGTGTAAACCTAACACCACTGCCAAATGCACCACTAAGCCATGTCCCCAGGTGCCACATCCACATGTCTTTTAAATACCACCGAGGCCAGTGACTCTGCCACTTCCCTGGGCAGCCTGTTCCAATGCTTGATAACCATTTTGGTGAATAAATTTTTCCTAATATCTGATCTAAACTCCCAGCACAACTTGAGGCCATTTCCTCCTGTGCTATTTATTTATTCCTTGTTACTTGCAAAAAGTGACCAAACCCCACCTCACTACAGCCTCCTTACAGGTAGTTGTAGAGAATGATAAGGTTCCCCCTGAGCCTCCTTTTTTTGGGGGCTATAGAGGCCCAGTTCCCTCAGCTGCTCCTCATAAGACTTGTGCTCCAGACCCTTCACCAGCTTTGTTGCCTGCCTCACATCATCAGCAGTCACAACCTTGTTCTTCAAAATTAACACACTGGGCACAAGATTTTCTCTGACTGCACACTTAACGTCACACTTAAATCACTTCAGCTTGTAGGTTTCAAAATCAGGAATAAGATTCAATGCATCAAGCCCACCAACAAATAACAAGTTTACTTTACAGAGAGGGTGGATAATAGCTTACCAATGCCAGTAAAAAATAAAAACAACAAAATCAATTTAGAATTGAAACTGTGGTATAAGCAGTTAATTTAAAATGGTTCTCTAGATCACTGCTATTTCTCTCATACAAAACTCTCCATGAAAACCATATTTATCTCTCTTCTCCATCATAGATTATCTGCAGGGAACTGAAGATAACATCCAAAGTACAGAGTTGCTAAATAATGAAACATTTTCCTATCAAACCTCAGTCAAACACTGAAACCTATCCAAAGAACAGAGATTACAGATTAAATTTTTTCTACAAGTAGGTCAGTGAGAAATTTAATATCTCCCTACAAAAGCATCATTATAATAAAAGGAGCCTAAAAGCGTGAAGCATGTTTATTTTGTTAGCCTGCAATTATTTCCTGAGCAAAATAGTATTCTTTTGTCATTACTGTAAATTAGGATGGCCCAATGTTAACGTGCTAATTAACACCTTCAATCAAGTATATTTAATTGAAGTGGTAGTCTATTTTCCTGTGTCTTAGTTTTATCATGGTTATTATTAGCTTTACATGAAATACATGAAATTCAGATTTCCCAAATTTCAAGAATATGGAAGAAAAGGAGCTGTCTGACAAAAAAAAATGTTTTATAACTGTTGTTTTTTAGGGTAGAAAGCTTCTTATTCAAATGATATCTATTTAGTGTATCCAATGTCTTATAATGTTTTCTTGGTGATATTTTGAAATTTGGGTGACAGACAAAAAATGCTTAGTTTGCTACTAAAAATATTTCTACATTTGGAGTTAGACAGAAGTGGAAGCTGAAACAGCGGCTAAAGACCTAAGGGACTACTAGATGATCTGTGATATTTAAGAAGGAATAGCTGTAGTGACTTGGGAATTGGCTTAGTTTTTTAGATTTGGTCGCTATGGATGGTTGCAACTGCAAAACCAAAATACTGTGCTTAGATTCATGGGTGCAAATGTAAAGCCTCTTGGAAGATTGCTGCTATAGAATTCTTGGATTCCTGGTAGACCTGATATTTAGTCACAAATTTATAACTGTTAGCAGAAGAAAAAAATCTTTGATTGCTTTTTAATGTCTTCAAATATCATAGGTATTACTGGGCCCAGAGAGAAAACTTACAGGACAGAAAAGACTTGTGTAGTAATTGCAAGAAAAAAGCAAGGGCTTCTCCTTCTGTAGTCGGAAGGGGTGAGTGTTGAAATGAAAAGAAATTTCTGTGTGTGTGTTTGTTCTATACTGGGGCAGGAAAGTGAGAGAGGGACATGCCAGGTGTGTTCTGGATATCAGTAAGCCTGACAACAAATAGCTGAATAAAATACCTGCTTTCGTAAAGAGAGGGGGAATATAGATAGCAGATAAATCTTACTCCCTTCAGATGCTAGGAACTGTGTGTTCATGCAGCATCGAAACAATCTGTGGATAGATTTCTCCACTCCTGAGAAATTCTTGCTACACTTTTAGATAAAGGAAAACCATGCTGGTGGTGTAATCACCAGTATTGAGTGGGAGCGCCTACAGGCTCCACTGTTGCAATGAGGTGGATGAGTCTGTCCTTTGCCCAAAGGGGTTTGTGCAGCATGACACATCCTTGAAAACCACACTGCGCATAGAGCTCAGAGCAGCCTTCTGTGGGAACTTCTGGTTAACTGTTCTGTGGAATGCTGATGTACAATGGTCTCCTGGTCAGGAGCACTACAATATTAGAAATGTTATAAACAGAACATTGTGCGGTCCCTAATTTCCAGAGGGTGTTGCCCAGTTGTTGCTCACAGATAAAATGTATTACATATCTTTCTCATCCACTAATGCCACCTACTCTCTCTTACTGAAAATACTATCTGAATGACTGTGCTGCCTGTGTAGGCTCTTCATCACTCTCCAGCACTAAAGTGGCAATTGTCTCTGCAAGGGAAAGCAATAGTCCAGAGATAACATATACTGCATGCATCATAATCCTCAAAGTAGAATGTGTGGGAGATGATACAAGTCTTTGAAAGGGGCAATATGGTATTTTTAATTATTGAAATGATGCCTTTATTCTAAGTTGCATTGAGCAGTTGACTGTAATGTGAACTGAACTTGTCCAGAAAGGTAAGTTTTACAATTAAAAAAACCCAAAAATTACTTACATAAACATTTTCATGTAACGGACCATATGTTAGAATAATGGTATATAAAGCAGGAGATACACAGTTGAAAAGATTCATTATTTCTTATGCAACTCTTCTTTGAACTATATAAATAACTCTGAATTCTTGTAAAGGTTACTCTGTGTCTTCTTAAATTGTATTTAATATAAGACATATATTATTTAAAATAACAAGCAAGTATTTCCTAGTCCAGAGGGCTTTCTGTGGTTTCACAACTCTAGAAATGACTCATGCTTAAGCAAGAAGGGTTCTAATCAGTGGCACAAGGTCTATTTGGAGGCTTGTCACTAGCGGTGTCTCCCAAGGTTCAATACTGGGCCCAGCATTCTTTAAATTATTCATTGATAACTTGAATGAAGGGGTAGATGCCTCCACAGCAAGTTCACTGATGGCAAAGCTGGGAGGAGTGGTCAATAGCCAAGAGTGCTGAGCAGCCCTTCAGAAGGACCTCGACCAGTTGGAGAGATGGGCAGAGAAGAACCTTCTGAAGTCCAGCAAAGGCAAGTACAGGGTCCTGCACCTGGGGAAGAATAACCCTGGGCACCAGTACAAGCTGAGGGCCAGCTTGCTGGAAAGCAGCTCTGCAGAGAAGGACTGGGGGGTGCTGGTGGACAACAAGCTGTCCATGAGCCAGGAGTGTGTCCTTGTGGCCAAGAAGGCCAATGGTATCCTGGGGTGCATTAGGAAGAGCATGGCCAGCAGGTCAAGGGAGGCGATCTTGCCCTTCTGCTCAGCCCTGGTGAGGCCTCACCTGGGGCATTGTGTCCAGTTCTGGTCTCCTCAATACAAGAGAGACGTGGAGCTCCTGGAGTGAGTCCAGAGGAGGGCAGCAAAGATGATTAAGGCACTGGAACATCTCTCTTGCAAGGAAAGGCTGAGCGAGCTGGACCTGTTCTGCTTCAAGAAGATATGAGCGAGAAGGGACCTCATTAATGTCTATAAGTATCTGAAGGGAGGGTAACAAGAGGATGGAGCCAGGCTCTTCTCAGTGATGCCAATTGATAGGATAAGAGGCAATGGGCAGAAACTGATGCACAGGAAATTCCATCTGAACATGAGGAAGAACTTCTTTCCTGTGTGGGTGACTGTGCATTGGAACAGAGAGGTTGTGGAATCTCCCTCCCTTGCACAGGATTGTATCCAGACAGTTCTTGAATATCTCTGTAGCAGTCAAGAGACTTGATACGATCACTGCAAGCATTTGTAAGGAGAAAGCCTTCTATACTTCTCTCATTCTGATACTACTGATCAGTATTTATTTTATCATTTAGTAAGTAAAATTTGGCATATGTCTTTAGAAAAACAAAAAATGACAAGTGATTCTGCTAAGTATTGTCCTTTCCGACTCCTTTCATGTATTTCTTTGAACTTTGTTCATGTCCTAGTCAACTATGGCTTTGTTAGTATTTTGAGACTGGGCTGAGCTTCTATGAAGCAGTTGCGCTTCTGTTGGCCCATTTTCAGCAACTTTTTCAAATTAGGAAGACTTCTTACAAAATTATCTCTACTTTACTCTGCTCAGAAAGATATACATATATTATTTTTATATACCTATAATCTTTAACATAAAAAAAGTGATAGCATATCTTTCTTTATAGCACAAAGTAATTTCCAATAATTTAGGATCTTAGAAACAACGGAGATTGGAATACAAAGAATTTTGTAAAAGTGCTGGAGGTTGTTTGATATTCTGTATATTATTTTGCCTGAGAGATTTCCAACACCATAAAGGCATGTTTGAACAACCTTAGTACCCTGGCAGATTTTTGTTTCCTTTATACTAGCTGCAGAAGGTGGTTGGAAGTTGGAAGGTGATTTTGAAATCTCTTTAAGATTTTGAATGCTTTTATTGCCACCTGACTCCAAGTAATTTTGTTGTTAGGATGTATGAAGAAAAAATTAGCATCTTCTAAAAACGTATCAAAAGAGAAATGACCAGAAAGTTTCAGCTCTTAGGGAAAGAAGTCTTTCTAATGTGAGTTGTTCTGCATCATTTTTCTCCTGAGTATAATAGTTGGAATCTTTGATTGCAGTGGGATCATCTAATCTAAGACACCTCTGCAAGCTGCAATGGAAGCAGACGATGGCTCATCAAATTCTGTGGTAACAGCTTTCTCCCAGTATTATGTAATAGTTATAATCCTTTGGGCATATAAGAGAGATTCTGCCGGGACTGAATCCTGAAAAGGTCTTCCCTTTGAAGAGAATGGCCTTTTCAGTTCAGTAATGGATTGTCTTATAAGTATCAAGAGGTTTTTTCACTACGTTTTACTCTTTGTATGCTTATACTCACTTAGGAATAAACAATAACCTAATCAGCAAGGCAGCCTATATTACTAGTTCATTCTATTATTCTTTTATTCTGCTCTATCTTTATTTAAAAAAAAACCCAAAACAATAAAGGCTCATAGGGAAAAAGCTTTTTTCTGTAACGATCACAATTATTTATTTTTCACTGCCTTCAACATCTGTAAATCTATTCTTTGCATTAAGAACCATCAATGAATCTGAACTGATTTCTATCCTTTCCTTATCACTTTTGAGAATCATTTGCAGAGTCTCCAGGATTGCTCCTACTCAACAGATAATGGAGAAGTGCAGGCAGTTTAATCAGTTCCAGAATACTCCAATCTTCTTTCTTTTCTTGCATATACCTTTCTCTTCATCGTTTGTGTATCCCTATCACAAGAATGTATCAGAGCAGGATGTCCACATCTTCCTTATATTTAGAGAACTGAACGGCATTGCTTTGTTTTGGATGAAGGGGCTTCTTTACTGGTGGTTTATCTTCTGGAAGCTAAATCTAACATTGATTATTAGACCTGGAAGGTCATTTACCATCTAAAATTGGTACTATCATAGATGACAATAAGATCACTCCTTTAGCTGTTAGGCCTTATGGCCTATACATGCACTAGTTGACTGGAAACATCTTACATTTCGTTTATGCATTGTAATTATATGTCAGAGAATTAATACAGCTGATAAATAGTAATCTTAAAATCTCTCGGCTGGTAGAAGTATATGTAGAGGTGTCAGACTGACTTCTTTATTGAACAAGAAGAACATCTTTAGGATATTCTGTGATTCTAGTAAATGTTACTAGGCAATATCGGAGTGCTGTTCCATATCCATACACTAATGAGCAGAACAATGATTTTTGAGTGAATGGCACCATCAGAGTGCACTGTGTGAGCAAACATGGAGGTGCTAGATCCATCTGTTATGTAATTACTCCATCTAAGGAACTAATGTGCTTGACTTAAAATAATTGTTACAATGCATTATCTTTAGGATCTTCAAAATATGCTGCCATGTTTTCTTAACAGCTACTTTTCTAAATATAAATAGGCAATAATATTGCCAGTAGTATTGACCAAAGGCTAATTAATCTATGATAACATCAAGAAATGAGAAGATGTCTAGAGGGAAAGAACATCTGAGTTGGTAGGGAGATACCTTTTTATTTTCATGCATTTCAGATCAGTGCTTATCTACCAATATCCTTGTTTTATTGTGGTTAAGAAAAAGCAGTGCCTAAGTCACTACAATCACTCCATTCTGGCTTGAACAGTATCAGTACCTGGAATTCAGGAGCTTGTGAGCATCTGTTATAGTCATTCTGCTTTTTTTCCCTCACATTGGTCATTCAGACCAATAGACTCATGTGTTACTGAGGCCTCAATTTTCATACAGTGAAGTGTAATAACATATTTGACTATTTAGACATACAGAACATTTTGGGTACAAAAGAGTCCATAACCTTTACATATGCTACAAAACGGCAAAGGTTTCACCTCAGAAGGAATCCATTATCTGTGAAGGCCTTGTTTCTCAGTACGCTAGAATATTAGAGTTTTTGGAAACTCGTGAGCCTATTGTACATCCAGCAGTTCTTTCCGCACTTTATTCACCAGTTTGGTCACATGTAAATTGTATTAATCCTGTGCTGATTATCAGACTTCCATTTAAAGTAGAAGAGTTAACTCAAATTTGGAATATTGATGTGATTCTTCAGTGCTATTTGTTTAACATAACCATGTTCTTTGTTATATACAGAAGACAGAGACCCCTGGTATAAGTGGCTTTGGCTCTCTTTACAGTCCTTTGGAAGATAGATATGATACTTTAGACCAAATCTCTACATTTCTCCCAAAAGTTTGGATTTTTGTTTAAACCAGTTTATTCACCTGCTCTTCCACTGGTCGTTTGTCCAAAAGTAAAACATTTACTGATCTTTAAGAGTATGCTTTGAAGACAGATGTCTATCGGGGATGACAATATAATCCTAAATTGGACAGAGAGAGAGAACAACTGAGATTCCATCCAGGCCCATTTTAGTATATTCTTTAGAATTTCATAAACTAGACTTTCACAAGGAAATTTCTGCGAGGAAATAGTTGACCTTACTGTTTCATTTAGGGGTATTATTTAGAGGACTTAAGTCTATTCTTTGCAATACTGCCTGTGCTTCTGCTAAAATATGCTCATTGTTTTGGCATCTCATGCAGATGCCTGGCTTAATAGAGCCATACAGCAATTTTGCTTGGATTAGGCTTGCAAAATGGTTCTTCTTCTTTTATGGTGTATTGATTGTAAGTTACCATGATTGGTACACATACAGAGAAGTATTCAGTAAAGACAAAATTGTGGGTTTTTTTGTTTTGTGATTTTACCATGTTCTGGCAGTGGGTGTAGTCATAAGCAGCTATGTCAGATTTCTTTTGTAGTCTCCATACACACTGTATTTCAGCTCTTCCCTGGCTTTTCTTCAATCTGTGTCAATCTTAGGATCCTCCAAGCTGAAAAATGAATCAGTCTCTAGGGTAGTCAGTTTTTGCTACTCTCTAGAGTTATGAGCAGAGCCATAGCGTGCAAGTATAATCTAGACATGCATACTGTATGAGAAAACAGTATTGTCTGTATGGTATGTTTTTTGCTGCTTTGATCTCAGCCCTTTCAGTATATTTGTTCCACATTGTTCCTTCAAATTTCTTTCTGTACTTTGGTGAGGGTACCAGGTTGCTCTCTCTGATTGAGTACATTGATGTTCACATGTGTCACAGCTCACGTCTTCCTAATAGCTGATGTATTGAATTGTTCATGACTGATGACCGTTTTCCACTGTTCATGCAGTGCAAAACCACTAATTATAGTGGTTCCTTCTTCCGTTTTGAGCTCTAAAATTCTTACTTCTGTTTACTCCTTCTGGTTGTGTCTATGAAAGTGGCACATTTGAAGACAGTTTTCTCAGCCACCTACTGAAGTATATGGGTCCTTATGGTTGTTCTTTTACATACTACCTGTATATGGGCAGAGTGTGTGTTCTTCAGTCATCCAAAAGTCCTTCTTGAAGTAGTGCTGAAGTTACAGAGTAGCTAGGAAATTAGTCCTTCAGTAATAATTTCCAGATCTTACATTTCTTTGATTGAATTTTATGCTTTACTTTCTTGATTTCATAAGGCATTTATCATTTCTCTTCAAAGGTCCAAATCTTTTGGTGTGTTTCTTTGCTTGTTGCACTATTTGAATATCAAAAAGTTTGGCTGTCTTCACACAATGGTTGAGCAGATGGCTTTCTGTCTCTGAGTGGACTCGAGGAACTTCACATGGCCAAATCAAATTCTGTTAGATCTCTGGGCAAACTTTTTATTTGTATTGTATGGTATTCAGGCATTTGCTGCAAGGCCACCTGGAGTTCTCTCTTTGCTTTTTCCAGCATTGTGTTAGACTAATTGTATCCAGGGCTGTTTCAGCCTTCAGTGGGGTGATGCTGCAGTTGTTTATGGGAGCCCTCAGGCCTTCTCCTGGATGGGAAAAGGCAAAGGTAACTGATCAGAGCGAGTCGTTGCGGGAATGTACATGCAGACTCAAAGAAGAAAGGTTACTTGTGAGTAACTGGTATTCTTTGAGAGGTACAGTCTGCATGTACATTAGTCTCCTACCTGCCTTTCCCCTCTCTCTGGATCTCTTTCAGGTTTGATTGTGCATTTAAGAGGAACTGCAGTGGTGGCGGATGCACTCTGCCCTGTGTGTCAATGCCTCAAGCAGGAAGAGGGGAGGAGTGAGAGTGCCCCTCCCGGGACACTCCAGGGCAGGCCACGAGCCCACCCAGTCTTAGAGTATATGTATGGACTAAGTGTCTCAAAGTACTGCAGCTGTTTGTTGGTAGGTAAATTTTCTTTACTGTATTCTCACAGGTAAAGCAGTAGAGTTTCTTTTAAAAACAATTTTGTTCATTGACTCTGTGGATGATATGCATGAACAATACACATGGGAGGAAATTTATGCCACAATCTGAATTACACTGAGTAGCTCCCTGTCTCGCTAATGATTTCAACTCTCGTCTTTCCCCCCATCCTAATGGTTTTAGATATTTGAATATTTTCGCTCTGTTCAATTTGTGTTTCAACTGAGAGCTACACCAAAAATTGAGATCATATAAATTGTAATATTATTTTAAAAATAAAGGAAATGTCTTACACAATTGTAGCTAAGTGCAGAAAGTGACACATAAGATTGTATTTACTATTAAAAAGTGAAACTAGAAACTGAACTGTTTCTGAAAGAATCAATTATATTTTTACTAGAATATTTTTCTTTAAAACTTTGTAGTTGCGGAAAAGCCAACATTTGAATTTAAACGTTTTTTCCACAGCTGGCTTCCTCATGTGTTTTTTTTTCTTTTTAATCACAGAAGCCTTGTAGTAATTTTTTAATTCTCTGCACTTCCTGCCAGTTAAACAAGTAGATGTGGGTTATAACCTGGCTTAAACTGGAATTGTAGCTGTCCCTGTGTGCAAATACATACATGCAAATTCTGCAAGTGGTTATTTTCAAGTATAGTTTCTAAGAAGTGCAGGTTATATGAGTTGAGGGCTATTACAGAAGTACGATTCTGAGGTGCTTGTACTTAGACTTTTCTGAAACCTATCACCTTTGCCAATATGGTGGATGTGCTTTTACCAGTTTCTTAGGGTTGAAGAAGTTAGTGTTGTCTTGGCAGCTCATAGAAATTTATGGTTGGTATTCTATCACTTTGCCATTTCTGTAAGGTTAAGATGTGGCTTATCTGAGCTTCGTTACAGCCAGCAAAGTTTGGTGAAACTTCTGATCTATGATGCATGAGATACATGTACTGTAGATGTTAGTACACATAGATTAAATATTATAAAGAGCTCTAGTTTTAGAAAGTTACTGACTTGTGTAATACCAGGCTGCCTTTTCACATTCTGAGAAGAAAACCCGAAGTAAACAGTTTTTTAAACAACCTTAGATGAACACTAATGTATGCAAATGGGAAGAAAATGTGGAAAAAGCCATCTTGTTCTGCACAATTAAGTTGAAGTTTATGGCTCTAAACCCAAGCATTTATATCTTGTGAAAACAGGTCTTTGAAGTGCTGCTTAAATTAAAAAAAAAAACACTAAAAAAAAAAAGCAGAGAGAAAGTTTCACTTTATCTGTTGTTAGTGAGCAGTATTGGATGAATTTAATTGGGTTTATGCCTTTTTTTTTTCCTTTTCATTCCCGTTGTTATTTTAGCTTGTATTGTTGTAGAAATAATTAAAGGCATATATATTAGATGCCAAGATTCTCGCTAGGAAAAGTAATACTGGCAAGGAGGCATTATGTTTTTCTTAAATTTTTAATGTTTTCAAATAAATTCGTAAGACAAATGGAATTTGTATAACTCTGTAATATTTATTTTAGCAAGTGAACATTATATTTTAGAGAGGCCTTTTACACATGACAGAAATGAGAGACGTTGAACTTGAGTGCTTTTGCTAATACATTTTTATTATGTAAAGGCAAGCACATGTGCACATAGGCCCACACATACAAATATATCTGCCAAATTCAGAGCCTTCAGGAAAGTTGTTTCAAGAAACAGACATGTTTGGAAAATATCTAATTCTGACTCTTCTGGCAGCTCTAAGTTCCATCCCTTCCTTCAGGCATCTGAAGAAAACTGTTACGCTACAGTGCCCAATCCTTTCTTGTGAGTAGCCATCGTTTCAAGACCTTAGCACACACTCTAGGAGGGCACCACTGGTACCAACATTAGATGGGAACAGATTTTCTACAGAAGGAAACAAGTCTTGTTCCTTGGTGCACGTGTAGACGCATGGTTTGCTTCTTACTTGGACCTCCTTGTAGTTTTTAGTGCAATTTATTAAATCATGCAATACATTCACTGTTTTTCTTAATTATGCTAAGACTAATATGTCAAGGTAGTTAGCTCAAATTCAGAATCCTTCCTTTGTCTTTCTGAGTGGAAATCAGCATAAGGTATTTAAAACCTCACCTTTTTTTTTGTGAAGTCAGTCTCTACTCTCTTTATCTTTCTCCTTCATAACAGTTAGAAATTCTTATGTTAGTCCCAGCCCTTAAAAGTGCTGGCACTCCCAATCCTGGGGGTTTGATGAAGCACTTCAGTGTTTGCACATCTCTCTGCTTGATGTTCCCTACTCATTTGGATGGATGACTTCTGTTGAGCATTGCCTACATTTTTTCCCGTGTTTTTGGAATAGTTATCATGACTAGTAGGTTTTAGAAGATGTGAAGTACTTTTTAAAAAAAGGTTATGTTACAGACTGCATAGGTATGTTGAACCTTGAAATATTCGGTAGCTCCAATTTACTTTAAATCGAAAATGCCTTTAATTAAATTTCCATTTAAAAAATAAGCCATTTTTAGAGTACATTTTTATTACTTTCCTCCTTTAGTATTGCATTTCAGTAAAACAGTTGCATTTTTATGACATCTGCTAATACATTAGCTTTATTTAGAAAAACAACTGCAAAATTAATGTTATGCTGGAAACTGCAAATATATCTGTCGAATCTTCAGTAGACTACTTACTGTGTTCTGTAAAACCTCAAATTATGAAAAGGTCTATTTAGACACATTGAGATATGTACTTGCGTTTCAACCAAGTCTCTTGACTGCAGTGATTACACTCTGAACATAATCCTAACATTTCTCTTGCTTTCTGCCTTTTGCTGGTGGGGGAAGTTGAAAAAAAAAAAAGTGGAAATAATGGAAAACATCAAGCATCTATTAAAATGAATAGACAAGCCATAGTTGACTGAACAGAGAAGATTCAAACTCCTAAATAATACAATAATGAGGAACAATTGGGTTGCTTTTACCTTTCCTTTTAATTTTCTCCTGCTTTGTGTGCTGTGACATGAATTTCTGATTCATTCAGTTATGTATGCTCTCTCATGCCATAGTATCAGGCTTAATCTTTAGTATGCTGGGGTCTGGAGTAATTCAAGCCACATGACTAAGTAAAGGTTGTTATGAGATCTTAATGTGCCAATTCCTGTATTCCTGAAACTCAGTGGTCAAAATGACATCCAGTTTTCTTAGCAAATCTGTGACTATGCAGGATTTCTCTTTTTCGATATGTTTTTCTGTATTGTCATTCATCATAATTTTTTCATCATGATGACATTAAATCATCCTAAATGAAATTTATCTCGGACACTCTTTTAGCTTGAGCCCAAAAATTTTGAAAGAAAATTAAACTGATATTTAATGTGGCTTTTTATATAAGAATTTTTCTTATTCAACTTGGATTTCTAAGGAAAGCTATCATTATAGTTTTAAGAACATATTGTTCTATGTTTGTCCTTGCATTTTGAAATATGCTTTCCTAGAGTAAACAGGATTTACTTGCAAATACAGAATTTACATAACTTCAGAAAGCTTGTAGTATTGAGATTGTTCTGGAGAACACAGACTTCTGTGTCTCTAAACACGATCAGTAATTTTTTCCTGGAAGCCACAATGATCTTTTTAGTCACTTGAAGTTGTTTTGAGAACTTCTGGATAGTGTGCATGTCTGTAAAGCAGCTTGTACTAACTTACTTGTGTTTCAAAGTCCAATATAAATAAATGTATACTGTTTCATAATTAAACTTTATATTTAACATTGATACTTGCTCTGCAATTTCAGTTAAATTTTTGCATATTTTAAATGGTCCTTAATGTGTAATTAGTGTTGCATATAACGTGAAATAACTTCAAATCTGCACTGTGCTAGAAAAATTTAGCATGTGCCAAAATACCAAACATCTTAGTTAACTATAGAATTGCTTTAACCAATTTCAATACTCAATATAGAATGAAAGAATTCTGGATTCTTTATGAAAAACCGCATGTTCATATTGGTTTTAGCATTCCCCTATTCTTTCTGGATGTTTTAAATTACAGTGGTGTACATGTCATATTCTAGTGGCTAAGGTGTGTGAAAATATGCATATGTATTGATAATTATTTTTACAATCCTTGTATTGTGAAGTAAATTACGTATTGATAACAAAAAGATATACGTGTAGCATATAGCATCTAAGTGATAAGCACCAGAATATTGACTTGAAAGAATGTATTCTAGTAATTTTGGAAGCATAAACACGTGGGAGTGTTATCACACTCTCATAGCAAAGTGATGGCAAAAATAGGACAAAAAAAAAAAAAAGAAGACAAGAAAAACCATAGACTGTAGCATCATAGAAAAGGAACAGCCCTCAGGACCTCAGCTCTTCTGTGCAGGCATTTAGTCTGATCCCCAGTGACCATTTTTGTGTGCTTTGTAGTACTTCTGCTCCAGGTAAGGGTTATAGTCTCAATACCTATGTGGAAGACCACCATACAGTAGCAGTAAGAGAACTGGAGCAGTCTTGCAACCTGTCTCAAGTTTAGATTTCTGGCCAGCACCATGCTTTATGATATTGTATCAATGAATGTGTGACCTCTGTCAATCTGAAAAGGAAATCATTCATACACGTATACAACTGCTCTGCTCCATTATTTAAGTGAAGCAACAATCAAGGACAGAAATGTAGAGGATCCATTATTATAATAAGGCTTTATTGTATGAGACTCCAAAAATTTACTAAAATAAGTAATCCATGAACTTCAGTTATCTCCAAAGATCAGGGAATTGTTCCTTTCGTTTCAGTAAGGAATCCCTGTTTGTTTTGCCTGTTCACTTACTAATAGAAATTAGAGGATGGTACATTAAAGGAGTTACAAATGCACATTTTTATTGTGCATTCTGTGAGCAGATTTCTTATGTATCATGGTGGAGCATTATCCCACAGAAATTATTACTAAAAACACAACAATATTCAAGATAATCATAAATAGCTTCTGGAAAACCCTACTAAATTAAATTATTATTTATTTTTTGTCTCTTGAACCTTCCAGATCAAGGCTGGGTGGTTAATTGAAGAGTCTGAGTCCTAGAATTTGTTTTAAATATAGGAGGAACTGACCAGAAGTCTGTGACATGCCCATTGCCTTTTAGACCAGAGGTAGTTTTGCATCTTGGACATTGAGATGCTTAAGTTACCTGTGAAGGAGGAAATATGTCTGTAAGTGTTCTATACATTCAGTGACTGAAATGTCAGGTAGCACTAGCTTAGGTGTGCTGCCAGAAGAATTTGAATTTAGTGTGACAGTGCCTAACATGAATTTGAAAGCATGTATCTGTGATAAACATAGGGTCTCTGCACTGTGCCATACACTGTAGGCATTTTTTCCATGAGGAAATGATCTTTCTTGGTCTTAAAATTTACATGTGAAAGACTAAGAACTCAGAGAAAGAATGAGGAAAGGTTTTTCTTCTGGAGGTCTGTAGTTTTGTTCTGGCTTTTTAAGATTTGGTGGTAATTTTACAGTATTGTTTTCAGAGCCAGATACCATATTTTGTATCTATCAGCTCCATTCCATTGACTTGAATGAAATGACAGTGATTTACATAATCTGTTGACCTAGTCTCATTTTCTCTTGAAAGCTTATCATCAGTGAAACAATAGAAGGGATGGAAATATGCGTAAAAATTATTAAATTAATTTTTCTTTGGTTGAGATGTTATTATAATAATTTTGCTTGTATAGCATCAGTGAAGCCAAATATCAGGTCACCGGCATAGAGAAATTCTCATTTGAGGACACAGAAAATTCGGTTCTCTTCAAAGCCAGTGGAGAATCTAGCTGGGCTGCTGTCAGCAGCAAAGTGAAGGAGTCCGCTACTTGTCCACAATTGTGTGGGGCTCCCTTTTTTAAATACTTAAAATGTCAATGAGAGTATTTTGTGGGACAGAGTTTTGTGGGCTAGAAAGGAAGTAAATAAGCTGAATATCAGTCTCAGGTATTTTTCTGTGGTTTTAAAATATCAAAGTTATAAATTTGCACTTCTAAAATATAATGCAACCCAAACTTACTTCCTTATAGTGAAAGGTATTCTTCCTTAAAGGCTGGAAGATTCTTTACTATGACTAGAACTTGATAGAGAATTCTGTCTGCCTAATTACACTGATGGAATAGCAGGAAAAGGCACTTGTTGCTCAGTTAAAGAGTTAGGATATCACATTACTCTTTCCCCCCTTATTAACCAGAGTATTACTGAACTGTAGCAAAATGAGAACAGAGGAAGGATTTTTTTTTTTTAATTTTCTCTGTAAAACCAGTTGAAGTTTGGCAGGTTTTACTTTATCTAAAGATAAATGCTTCATTAAAAAAAACCAAAGAACAAAACAAAAAAACCCCAACAAACCAAAACACCAAAATATATCCCTCCTGTTTCATACTGAGAATTTTTCCTGATTATAATAATTTTTAAAATACATGAAATATTAAGGTTTAACTTTGCCCAACAGTGAACTTCTCTGAAGTATTCTCTGAAATTTGTACCAGTTTGAAGACAACACATTTCTAAATGATAAAATAGAGAAGATGCCACCTCTTCAAAATAAATTTTCTGATGTATATCTATGTTCTTGAAACAAACTGTTTTAAGACTTATAATGCTTTTTACTACCATAATTCACATGTTGTCCAAAATGTAAGTTAAAAGCCTGACTTAGTAGTTCAATTATGTATGAGTTTGAGACATTATCTGTGTTCCTTTCTCTTATTTGAAATGTTCATGCAACAAACTTCTGGTAATCTACAGCCCAGTTAGAGTGCCATCCTCCCAAGGGATAGAGTAAAAAGATGGATGTGATTTTAATAAAGACAAGAGAGAACGCAGAAGAGAAAGTGGAAGGATAAGTAAAGAAAGGAGAAATAAATACAGAATCTTTGGCTTTGCCACTTCTTCAAGTAATCCTTGGCTATTTTGCATGGTGGGGCTTGCAGTCAGACGCAAGTGTGTTCTAGCGGCAATTTGGAAGCGTCTGTATATGAGCCTTCTGTTAAATGGAAGTTACATAGCAGCACTAAGCCTGCAGAAAATACAGCTGAGGATTAATCTAAATTGGTAATGCTTTTTAAAATGTTCTGGACAGTTTTATTTCAAGCTTTTAATATCAGTTTATTTCTCAGAGCTAATTTTATGATAAATAAGAAGCTTCAAGCTAACAGTCACCAAAACTATTCATTGCTCCCCAATATAATACTCCAGAAACTTAAATGTGCCATAATCTTTTTCAAAGAATGATGTTTCTTTGCTATAATAAGGATAGCTCTCTAAGTAATTGATCTGATTTGTGCAGATGGATACTTTACTGTGTAGTACATGAGTGTACTTCAGGCAACACATCTGATTTTGCACTCCAAGCAGATATGCTGCTGCTGTGCTAGCACACAGTAGTCTGAAGGATAAGTGATATAATCATGTTGAAATTAAATAAATTTTCTGCTTATGTCAGATTTTTATCACAAGTTTGAGAACTTGTTTAAAAAGTAATTCAAAAAATGAATGCAAATAAAATTAAACACTTCTCTAGTATCGTGAGTTATCTAGTATTGCAAGTCATTTTACATGACAGATTTCTTAGTCCAGCCTTGGAATGTGTATACATACTCCTATTGAGATGGGGAGGGAATGTAGAAAAAGTGATTATAGATCATCTTTTTGTGTTGCTGCATCAGGTGCATTATTGCATCTTTTACTAGATCAGCTTACAAATATGTGGTTCTTGCTTTTTTCTGGCTGTTAAAAAGTGCAGCATGGAAACCAAAGTTACTGTGACAGGAATCAAGAATGTAATCTACATTAAATGCACATACTCTATTAGCATGTATCAAAGGATATTATATTTATATATCAAAATAAACAGTCATAGAAATTAGTAACTGTGAATTCTTGTTTTCCATTTCAGATCAAGAGGTGGAGAACAGAATTTCAATTTCCATTTCCAAAAAAAAATGCTATGTGGATACTTGCATTATTCTGTCTTATCTTGGTTATAAATAGTGGTTTAAAATCTTTCCATAAAAAGCATGAGTGATTTTACAATTCCCTGTATTTATTGTGTGTGCCTCTGTTTTTAAGACATTTCAAGTCTTCGGGTGTTTTCTGAGGTAACTGTATCCCACATACTGCTTGCTAGATCTGACAGGATTCATGTTCTCTTTCAGGAGACGCTGATAGATTGGTGTGATGAAAAGGAACTTAATTTGATTTTAACAACTGGAGGAACAGGGTTTGCACCACGAGATGTCACTCCAGAGGTGAGATAGTCCTGGAATAGAAAAATCTGCCCTTTTGTGTAGAAATGTCTGGAGGAGGAGGAGGCGGGGGGTGGATCTTTTTTTATTTTCCTCTGTAACTTCACTTTTCACTTTTCAGTATCTATGGACAGGTCAAGTGATACACAACTTGGAAGCAGAAAAAAGCAATAGAGAGTATAGCATAAGGGAATAACTCTGACTTTGGGTTCGGACCCAAAATGATTTTCAGACTAAAATGTGGTATAGCATAATGGTTTTCTAGTCCCCTTACAAAACAAAATTCTGATGGCTTTTTGGTGTAATTTTCCCTAGCACTGCAGTACAACACTGCTAAGCAAAATCTTGTTATGTCCACAAGGAAAAGTGGGATAAGAGAGATCCTTTAGTTCTCCCTTACAGAATACTGCATCAATAACTACTGCATTATAGGTTGGAGTGTGAGACGCAGATAGGAGGGGGAAAAAATTCCATGCAAAGCTACTATTGATCTGCTTGATAGCACATTGTCAAAAAACCCTAAACAGTCACAGAGATGCAGGCAACCTGCACCAGTAAATATTGCACGGGAAATCTGGTTACATTCCACTTATATAGAGCTGAAGTGAAGAGGAAAAAAAGGATATTTAATCTAATGACCTCATGGCCATGAGTTGTCATATGAAATTACTGTGTGATTGCAGTTGAAGTATTTTGGTATTTATGGTTCCAAATTAGATTAATATGAACTTTTAAAATCACATCGTTTATCTGATTTGCTTCTATTCACTAAAGGGCAGAATTGAGTGCCTGAAGTGTTTATTTGCATAATGTAACAGATCTAGATTTCTCTTAAGTACTCATATAAGTTTTCAGTTGCTTAGACTTTCATGTTGGAGTTGATTTGAGTTCTTTATAGCATATCTACAATGCTTTTTACTTACAAATGTGTTCTGTCTCATGGCTGCAGTTTAATTTTTTTTCCATTAGAAATCTATGAACATTTTTTAATTTACTGTATAACATTTCTGTAACTAAAGAAACATGTAAGCAAAATGCTCCTGTTCATTACTTCTGATGTTTTTAGATTATATGCTAGAAATCTTGAGTAACTAAAACTTTGGGGTCTGTTTATCAGAAAATGGGAACATTGTAAGATGACCAGAATGTGCTAGCTAGTGAAACTGATTTTGCAGTTTATTCACTGTGCTAAAGTGACCAAAAGTGAAAAATGCGCTGGTTAAATTTGTATCTTGCTTGCAAACTAACGTAATGGTTTTGAAGGTTGCATTAACAGGACTGTGTAGAAGGGTGACTGAACTTCTTCAGTTTTCCTTTGTGCAGGGATGAGCCTAGGGCAGTAGTGCCAGAGAAGGCATTGCAGCCAGTGCCAAAAATTAGCCACAGGTTCTCAAGCAGCATTTGGGACAAGACATAAACAAATGAGAACTCTGCACATAAACACCTAGTGTTTTCCTTACACTGCATTGCTGTTACTCAAACTAATGAAGACAGATGGGGGTGATTTCTTTGATCAGTCTTGATGAGTTGATGAGTTTTGAAAGTTAATCTGAGTTGTTAATGTGTCTTTATATAATAAAAACACATTGATATAAAAATCATTAATAACTTGCACTGTGAAAAACTGCATTGTTTTTAAATGTAACAGATATGCAAGAGTTGGGCTGATCATAACAGAATGAGGTGTTCTGACTGTCAAATTATTCCCGTACTTGAAAAGAATTTTCATAGGAGTGTTTACTCACTTTTCACTCAAGTTAAATTAACTTGCAGTTCTAACTTTAAATCACAGTGGAGAGATTGAATCCCAGGTTTTATTACAAAGTGGCAATGATAAGGGTCGTTCCTATGATAGCATTTATTAGATCATTCTTTCAAACAAATGCTTTAAGAGAAGAAAATCAGTTTGCCAGTAAGTGTCAGACCAAAACCACATTAAGAAGCGTAAGTTTTGTTCCCATAATTTATGTCTTGGGTCAATGAGAAAGCCAATTCAAAATGGAAAATTCATTATGTCAACATGAAATGTGCAATAACAAGCCTTTAGGAAAACTTGAGTTGATGCAGGAAGTGGTTTTAAGCTCTTCTGTGTGTGGTGTTGGTCCAGCATGTTGTCATTGCTGAACTGATAATGAAAGGGTATGATCATGACATTATGCTACTGAGATGTCATTTTTAAGATGTGATTTTAAAACTGATATGAATTGAATCTGATAATGGAAGATATTTTAGTATTTTTCCTGAGAATAGGGAGAGTGATCCCATGGGTTATATTTCAGCTGGTATGTTTCAGTCCTGCTTCTCCCTGATTCTCCTGAATTTGGATTAGAAAGCAGGTTTTCCTGCTTTCTTTTCTGAGTATAGATGTATAATTGCTATTGTATGTACATAATAAAGGTAGTTCCCAAGAGTATTTACAGCCCAAAGACTTAATTGAATTTTGTAATTATTGATAAAATTGAAATTCAGTGCCTAGCATAATGTAGCTAAAGATAGCTTCTTGATACTTCAGAAATGTATAATTAAGTTTCAAAAACAATTTGTAGTTTCCCCACTCACTTTGCCTTTTGAACACTATATCAGAACCATACCAAGTTATTGCAGTTGTTTCAATTACATGTAATGATATTTTTTCTTGTACTAGAATAGATGATATTAGGTATATTTGCAATATCCGATTTTCCTTATTTGACTCTGATCCCTAAATTTATAGCCTTAGTCTAGTTAGTGGGTGGAGAGAAGCTTTTGAATTAGTCCTACAATTCACATTTTGAGGGTTGAAGGTCAGTTTAATTAAGAAGTGTGAATATCCTTCACTTTCTTGGCTACATGACTAGAAATTATGAAATGCATGTGGGTATTTTTAAAACCAGATTCACTCAATGGATGGCTGAATTTCAAAGTAACTGTGTTGTAGATGTTATTAGTGAATGCTGGAATTCTTTATTGTGGCAGTTGGTGGTATTTTGCATTTGGACTAAAGCTGATGTGTGGACTTTATTTTGTAGATACGGCCACATTTTTTTCCAGGCTTATTTTACATATAATTTATGGGGATAGTCTCTAAATCTCTGCTGGAACTGCTCATACAGTCTGCTTGTTGATTTTAAAAGTTTTTGTTGCTGGACAGAGATCAGGACTTACATATAGCCCAAGTAAATTTATTTAGGGAACTTTTGTTTTGCATTTCCAGATGCAAACATTTTTTCCTTTAAATTACAATACTTTAGTGGTAGTTCTTAAAGAACATTGATAATAATATATGTTCACTTTTGTGAAAAAATTTAAATACTATTGCAGCATTTTTATCAATCACTATGTATCCTTCTGAGATAGCAATGTATTTTCTCTGTTGCTGTTGGTTAGTACAAAGGGAAAGGAAAAATCTCGTATATACAGGTGCTCTGCTCAGTTTTCTGTCCTCTGTCATCTCTACTTTTACATTTCTTCTTTTGCAAAACTATACTTCTAAAAAAGTCATGTCTGCCTCCCTTCTAGCTGTTTTCTTATCCTCTGTCTCTAGTATGATTCTGTGCAAGTCTTGTTTGCCCAGCTATGAGACTAATTTTATGTAGTTAGGTGACAGCAGTAGAAAACAACTTATTGTGCCTCAACTGATGCCAGACATTCTTGAGCTGTGTTGCTATGTGTATTCACAAATAGTTCATCCACGCTGCAGATAATTTTCAGCCCTGAAGTTTTAAGATAATATTTTAGAAGAAATGTAGAAGAGCTCTTTTCCAGCATGTAAAACCAGACAGATGTTTCCTTATAGTCTTCTTCCTTTTCCAGTGTTCTGGAAAATTTATGAATGCTTCTTTTGGTTCTTGCTGCTCATATTCTTCAATACTTATAGACCGGTTTTAAATGTATTTAGACACAGTCTTGTTTTCATTTAATCTGACAATGTATGCATATTTTTTTTATTCTTTCATCGGAGTTCCCTAATCCATGAAAAGAGCTCATTGTTCTCTGGAACTCCCTTCCATTTGTCAGCATTTTTCTGAAAAAAGCAAGCTCTCAGAATGAACAAAATGCTCCAAACATAGCCACACAGGAGCCATGTTTGGAGGGAAGAAGGTCTCAATTCTGCTGTGATATAAGTCTTCGTATATTCAGTTCAAAATTGCAACAACATTTTTATAATCATTACCAAATCAAATTTTTGATCACCTGACTTTCTCTGAGGTATCTCTCAGTGTTTTTCTTCAAATTCCATTTTATTTCCACAGACTATTTTAATATCTCTATCCTTCAATTTCTCTGTCTCAAGTAGTGTTGGCAACCCTCTTAATCTCTATTATTTGTAGTTTTCATGTGTTTTGTCTGTTTGTTTACTTTCCCTTTAACTCTGTTAATGAAATAAGATTCTTGTGGCACAACGTACTGTTGCAGCAACAGGTGTTCCCCTCAGATTAACCCAAATCCACTGAGACTTACACTTTCAAATAATAATTTCCATTTAATAGGCAATAATTTAAACTAGAAATAATATATTGGGAATGGAGCGGGGGGTGTCCTCCCTGGTTCAAATAGTGCCTTTCCAGAGCAGCAGGATTTCTACTATTGTTTGTTGTGGATATAGAAGTGCTTCTGTTCTTCTTCAGCAATATTTTGTTGTTGTCACTGGAACAAAAGAAACTGATTTTCTTTTTACGAATTGTCACTTCGGGATGGCTCCATAGTGAGAAGGAAGGAAGCCTTCATCTTACATGGGACTTAAGAAATTTTGTGGTTGGAATAATAAGAAATGCACAACCTCTAATTACCCAGGCTATTGTTTCAGTTTTTCATCCTTCACTATTCCAGGTACCCTCCAATTTAATAGCCTTTTTCAGCATATATATATTTTTGTAGTCTATATTAAGACTGTAGCTTTCCATATCTCTTAATGGAGGTCTTGCTCCACATTGTTTGATTCCTATGTTGAGCTATTATATAGTGAAGTGTGCTGTGTATGGATGATGTCTGATCTTGTAACTTGCCCTCAGATCTTTTGAGGCCTTCATATTTCTTAGAAAATTGTTTCCAACCCAGCTTGCTCCTAAAGGGTCTGAATTAGAAGAGCTTGCCACATGCACCTAAGCAACAAATGGAATAGATTGCTCTGTGACAGACTCCTCCAAATTCTGTACTACTCTGTTGGAAGTTTAGCAGCAACTCTATAAAGTACCATTGCCTTTTTCTTAGTTCTCTAGACAGTTCTTAGCTTATATGATTAGATCCTTATCCTATCTGCTTTAATTTTTCAATAAAATGTTATGTTTGAAAAGTTGTATTTGGTGTTACAAAAACCCAAATATATTTATATGCCATAATAATTTAATTAAAAATTCCTTATTTAGATTTTAAATCTCTCTTTGGAAGGCAAGCTATTATAACAGAATTGACATATTTAGTTGTAGAACACTTTTCACTTAACAACTATTACCAGTTTCTTTGAGAAGCAATATCCAAATTATTTGCACTAGACAGTACACTGTCAGGTTACAGAAGTACCTGTGTCTTGAGAAATTCCACATTGATTTAGCTGACTTACAAAGGGCTAAAAAGTGCCTTTCTCTTCTCTTGATCGAGTTTCTCAGGGAAGCTTGGTAACACACCATCATCGCTGAAGGGCTTGGTCGTGCTATCATGCAGTCACTGCGTGGGAACACCTGCGAGCTGCCAGGACACCTATAGTGAGAAATGTGAGGGAGAAGAAAGCCTGATCCCATTTCAGCTCCATTTACTCAAATATCAGAGGTTACTCAGTAAATAAGACTACCAAACAAAACAAACAAAAAAAACCCCACAAAACAAAAAACCCCAACCAAATAAATAAAAAAAACACCAAAGGATGAAGGAAATAGATGCAGAGAGAGTGTTCCTGATGAATAGTTATTTTGATAAATAAAGAGGGCTTGGTAAATTCTTGATATTCTGCTGCATAAACAGCAATTTTTGACTTGCTTTTTTGTCTGTGTCAATCCAGCTGAGATACTGGATTGAAAGAATGTATGTCTCTCAACTTGTTTCTGTCTAGATTTTCCAACATAGACAACTATAATGAATATGGGGAAAACAGAAGTGTTGGAATATAGAAGATACTTGTCTGTATATGGGATTGATGTGTCTAAAATGCAAAGCTGCATATTTTTTCTGACATTCCCTTTTAAAAAGTTTCAAATGTCACAATGGTCAAAAAAAATATATGATGGCTTTCTGTGAGAGTTTCACAACTCTGTTTCATTTATCATAAAGAAAACTGGGAAATATCTTGGGTTTTATCTGTACTTTCTTTGGAAAATAATAATGTACAGTACTGAACACTTTGTAAGGTACCAAAGGCTTCTTTGCCTACTTAAGAGAATTGTAAAAATAGCTGGTGATAGAAAGCTTGAGCCGGAAAAATCTAATAAGGAAATAGTGGAAGGTTTTTTTGTGTTGAGGTTGGTTTGCTTGTTTAGGAGATTAATCACACAAACAAATCCCTAAAGAAGACCTGTATTCTTCATTTTAATTCTGTCGAATCAAAAGTATTTGATAGTGGGAGAAATGTCTTATAAAATTCAAGTTATCTTGTACTCCGTAGAGAAGTCATGGATGATGTTGAATGAATTATACTGCGTGGAAGGCCAAACTAGATTCTGCCTTTACGTTCTGTATGTGTTAGTTTGAATGAAATGGATCCTGAAATTAATAATTAAGCAATTTTATTTCCTGAATTCAAAAGGATCACATTAATTGCTTGCGCCTCTTTTTTGAAAATGCAAAACCCTGAAAATACTGGCTGAGAATGCTGGGACAAATAACTTTTAAATTACTTAGCTAATGGATTAACCTTCTGTGTAAAGTTGCCTGACCATCATATCATAAAGGTAATGCTAATAGAATTCTTGTTACGCCTTTGGATATTTTTGCTCATATGAGGATCAGTTTTTATTTGCTTTATATTAGCTGTCCTTAATACTCTTGAATAGCAAATAGAAGTTCTGTTTTCTGACTCTCAAACATGCATGAAATATTTGCAAGCTCTGTTGAAAAAAATAGTAAAACAGCAGTGAGAGATTTGAATGTTCTATAAAATGAGAAGTAAAGCCACAGTAATGAGCCAGGAAACCTCACTTTTTTAGTCTTAAATTTTGAAAAAAGTTTTTTATTCCAAGGTAATTTCAGAATGGAAGTTGGAAGAAGGCTGGCATGTCCTGTGGGTAGACAAATGGTTCCTATCCCAGTGAACTCAAATACTTCCAAAAATGCAGCCAAAAGAACAATATGATTATAGTTTGCTTTTTTGTTGAGATAAAGAGTTCTCCTCCTCTTGGTATTACTGATGCCTTTTAGCCATGTTTTTACTGTAGAGCCCACAGCTCTCTCTGTTAACTGGCTTGTCTCCTATTAGCGATGTAGCCACAACAGTGAATATGTTTTGCAGTCCTTTCTGTAACTGTGGAAAGAAAAATAGGCCTGTCATAGGACTTCTGCATAATAAATTTTAAATTTGGAATTTTTTTTCCTCTTAAGCATTTCTAAAAATAGTTTCCATTAAAGCATCACTTCAGAGAAGATAATAGGAAACTGAAAAAAAAATTAAACATCAAGTTAAGGCAAAATAATCTTGAAAACATTGTCGGGCCTGTAATTACACAATTTTTGCCCTTAATATGTCATTTTTTCTGGTCATGGTCTATTGCAAAGAGTAAAAGCTTAATACGGGGAAAATTAACAAAAAAATTGTATAAACATGTTAGGAAGACTTCTTTGTGAAGGCAGCTTAAAGACGTGGTAACTAGAGGGCAAATACTAGTTTGGATTTAAGATGTGTGAAAAATTGAGTGAGTTAGTCCTTTTGACATAAGCACACCAGAATAGCAAAATGACACACTATTAACATAGCTGATTATTAAAATTAATAGTTATTAAAGAATTTCTCGCTGCTTGCCTGCCTTAGGATCCTTTCCAGCCACTAAGTGGAAAGAAACTAGAAGAGTTTTGGAAAGCAGCTGGCTTCAGGAGTTATTCTTAGGATTATAACTAGTCCTTCACCTGCTTTTGCTAATTGCTACCACGTGGAGCAGTGAAGCTTTAGCAAAACGTTGACTCAGTATAAGTACCAAAATAAAAAATCAAAATGACTATTGTCACACTCAGGCTTGAAAGTCTTATCAATTGTGGACAGGAAAATTATTTCTTTTTAACCTTAATTTAGACTATATTTTAGCTTCTTTTCCCTTCATGCATATATTCTTTTCCCAGTTATTTTTTAGTTGGAATACCTAAATTAATGGTGAGGTGCATAATCTAGTGTTATTAACTGTTGACGTTTAAACTTTAACTGTATTTAAAAAAATCTCCAGATTTTCCTTCGTGAATAAACATTTTCTTATGGTATGCTGAGATCAGTTTGTCATAGTTCATTTTCATTGAGCTTCCAAGATCTTTCTTCAGAGAGAAGGT
Organism: Cephalopterus ornatus; assembly: GCA_013396775.1. Lineage (NCBI taxonomy): Eukaryota > Metazoa > Chordata > Aves > Passeriformes > Cotingidae > Cephalopterus > Cephalopterus ornatus. The sequence continues at coordinate 66,952 of VZRE01001309.1, forward strand.
GATAGCATTTTTGTTCTTGATGTGGTGCAGCTAATTGTAGTTGGTGCTGGCCACAAAATCACAGGATTTTTTAATTACGTTGTGCTCTAATTTATGCTTGCAATTCCTGGCTGGTTTATGCCATTTCTAATCATATGATGGAAGTCTCTTGGTCTTCTCTGCCTAAATTTCTTGCCATTTTGTTCTAAGCCCAAATAGTAGTGTTTGATACAGGAAGGTTTGGATATGGAAGAAATTCCTTCTCTATGACCCTAATTTCTAAATTTGAAGTTGTATTAACCTCTATTATTCTTGTGCCTTGCTCAGCTACAAGAAGAATGAGTGGGTGATACCCAGAGCATCAGTATAAACAATGTTCTGTCAGCTTAGCCTGTCACTACTGTATTCCTTACAAGCTTTGTTGTGTATGAGTGTGTGGCAAGTTCTTACAGGTTCTCTCTGTGACCTTTCCAAATCCTGATTCAGCAGGGCTAATGATGCCTTTATATTATCTAGGGTTCTCTGCAGTTTGCGAAAGAGGGAAGAGTTGGCTTCTTGTTGCGTATTACTACCGTGTCAAAGTGGAATGTAGGTTTTTAGTGTTGTCAATAAAAAGTTAATGTGCAGGTAGATAAAAGCACACACAATGTGGACTTCTAAGTGGACAGAAATAGTGAAGTTTGATTCTTGGTTGGTTGACAGTTACTAGGGAGATACTTACTAAATAAAAAGACTCATGACTGAAATGACAGATGAGTCAAATTACTGAACTTTATTACTGTTGGGATTTTCTCAGTTCTTACATTTCAGACTTCATTACATGTTTCTGAAATAGAGCAGCAGCTAAGATTTCTGAAACATAGTTTTAATTTGTTTAAAAAAAACAACATGTTAAAAACAGAGTGCTGAAGTTAAAGAGAAGAGGATATTCAAGGTAACAAAAAGGTGCTTCTAAGTTTCTCGCTTAGAAGAAGGTTACCCCACAAGATTCATAAGACTAATTCTTTTCATTAGAGTGTGGATGTATCTAAGCCAAATTCAAACACTAACATACACTAATAACGAGTAATAGGTAACGATGACTCCAGTTGATCTCACAAATGGCCGGCAGTGGCTAATGGGTACTCCTGTTCAACTTGACAACCTATTTTGCCGTGGCTATGGGAATGAGCTCACAAGACCATCCCCTTTCCCCTCTTATACTAGAGGTGCTAGAGGTAAGTGTGTTTTGGGAATCAGGGGTGGGAGGTCATGAGATGAAAGTGATGTGGTCTTCTTAAATTTTTCACAAACCTCAATAAAGGCATGTATCTGGGGATGGGCAAAGATTCAGTTGAATTCTTATTTTTTGCCCAAAGAGATTACCCAGTCCTAAAATGACATGCTTTCCTTGAACTGGGAGTCAGAAATCCCTTTTCTCTTCTGTTTTTCTGCTGCAGAAATTCCCAACATTCCCATTATGTGGGCTCCAGAGAGGGGTAAGCAACATCTTCAATCCCACCCAATCATTTCCAGACTAATTCTTTGCTAGTATTTTTTTGCTTTTTTAATCATCATCAGAAACAGTTTTTAGCCACATTTTTCCCATTTGTTTGATTTTCTTGTGGATTCTCATATTTTTGTTTTATAGGAAGGTCCCATGGCCTCCCCAAGTGCTAGGGGCAGACTCATTTGCTGTTTCCATTTGTGTGCTATTCTCCTGTGGATTTTCATGATTCACTCTGATCAAATGATATTACCAAAGGGTGAGCGTCTGGATTCTTGGGACTGTTTCACTCGTGGTATCCTAAGTTATTGAAAAAGCACTGCCACCCTGCTGCCCTGTCGATCATTTGGCAAGCTTATGTTTTGTCCTTGCCAAAAGTTGCATCTGATTATTTGTGGGCTTTGGTCTTTTTCTGACTTGTCTGTCTGGGGACTGCCTGGCATTTACTACTTTCTTTTATCCTCTCTGCCTACTGGCTGTGTGGCATTGTCCTCCTGAAGTCTTGGCCCTTTGCCTGACTGTCTGGCATTGCCTTTTGACCAGCTAATTGCTTGACACTGACTACTTACTGCCCTGTCCATCTGTTGAAAGGCACGTATCGCCTCCTTACTGTCCTTACAGTCTGACTGTACACGGGCATTGGCCTTCTGCTGCCCTGTCTCCTGCTCCAAGTGCCTGGCATTGCCTTTCTGCTGAGTGCATCTGCTGACTTTGTGAAATTGCTCTTCTGCTGCTTGGTACACCTGCTGAATGTTTGGTACTGCTTTAGCAACTTGCTGAATGTTTGGCATTTTCCTTCTGCCTTTTCACCTGATCCTTGAATATAGTGTCCCTTTGCTGCTCTTTGAGTCTGCTTACTCACTGATACTTGCTCTTTTGCTGTCTTGTCCATTTGCTTTTATGCCTGGCATTTCTATCATATTGTCCTGCCCATCTGCCTAGATTTTATTTCTAAATATGTACCAGTTTGAAAAGATTAAGAAGAATTGTAAGGAATGGGGAAAAAATTTTGTCTGGCTCCTTCATGATCTGATTCAGATTAACATACTGACCAAAAACTGATCTCAGTACCAGCATTCAGCTTTTTCATTGAACTGCTCAAAACCCTTTTGACCTTACAAAAAAAAGAAACCAAACCCAAAACAAACTGAATTTTATTTACTTTGCTTCCGTCACTTTGATAGGTGTATTACTGTTCAGTAATACTGTATTCAATATTAAATTCAATACTAAATAATTACTACAGTGCTAACATTACCCACAGTAATTCTCAGAATCCATGGAAGGTAGGTAACAACAGGGGGAACAAAACAGTCTGTTGCTGAGGCTCAGAAAGATTAAGGTTTGAATGTAGAGCAGTGTTCATTAAACACAGTGGGATCAAAGGAGCTAAGTAAGAAATTTTACAGACCTCAATTTAAAACAGAGGGTTGCAGCTAATCTAAATAAGCCATTGGATCAGTACAGTACTGCCAAACCACAGTGTGTCCTACTTGCTGCTTCCAACTCTTTCTGTACTGGGAGAATGGTCAATTGCCAGTTTATGAAAACCTTTTACCACTCTCTCATATATTTAGAACAAGGACTTGACTATATCAGTAAGGTCCATAGTAAGGGAATAAATAATTGTCACATCTTAGAATAAGAAGCAGGATTTCCTGCCTCTTCTTTTAATTCAACTTATTTGACCTGTCTTTTTGTAGCTCTGCCACAGTTTCTAGTCTATTATGTGTGCGTTTAATTGCACTTTTGAGTCCAGTACCAACTAGGAACTGGAGAAAATATTCTGTCATAATGAACCCTGTCATAATTTCATAATAAATTCTTACTACACTTAAATAAATCGTGTGTAATATTCTTTTAACTCTAGATTTTAATATCTTCAGATATATTAATACTACTTTTGCTATCTTCAAAGGTACCTTAAATATGTGAAATTAAGTCTAAGCATAGAGGCAGGGCAGCAGCCCTTGAGTCAGTAGCCTCCTTCACCAAGTGCGAGACCAGCTGTGAAATCAGAGGAAGACTGTGGTAGAGCACCTTGTTCCCATGCTCCCAACAGCAGCTTACTGCTGTGGAGGATGGCTCCCAGGACAGCCGACAATATTCTTCGTAAGAGCTAGTAAGGATCCTTCTCTCAGTTTTCACACTAACCTCTAGAAGCCAGTAAACTTGTATTCTGCTCCAAGGAATGAGGGGACGTGAATGTCCACCTTTACTGCTTTACAGTCTCATAGGCTCTCCTGTGCCTCTCTCTTCTCAGCCTTCCCAACCCTCCCTTGCTTCTCCAAGCATATTTTTTTCACAACTTCAGAAACTCTTAAAGACGGTAGGCTGGCAGTCTCTCACTTCCCACCAGCTTCATGCTGTTGAAGGGTGTGGTGACAAGAACAGATCTCAGTGGTAAATCTTTCTCCAAGCTTTTAAGTCACAGTGTTACTGTGGTGCTTCCCTAGGCTGTTGTTTGAGAGGTGTATCAGGTGCTGGAAAGGAGGAGGAATATTCACTCTAGCACTGCAGGGCTGCCGGACACTGCTAGAACTCACTTCTTATCCCAAGAACCATAAGTAATTTTTAAATGTATGATTTTAGTTATTTGAATAAAGTTTTTTAAACCTTAATATTATCTCAGAGAAATGTGGTGATTTTTTTCAAATAGTATTCAAGAGACATAAATTCGATATGCAGAAAAGCAGGAGAAACTGGAGGAAAATGAACACAGTGGTTTTTCTTGAATGTATGTCATTTTCTTGGTTGAAAACTATACCTACCACAGAATTGATGCAATACTGTCTCAGGCAGCTGCACTGTAACGTATCAAGATAAATCAGTTTTCCATCTGATCAAATGGTCACTTGGTGGTGACCATGGTACAAATATTTAAATTAGTTTTAAAAAAAATCTGTGGTAAGTTGAAAGAATACATTGTAGGTTTTGTCTTATAAACAAGTCAACATTTGGTTAAAGAAACAATGAAAAATTTGCACACAAAGCCCAGGGAGTAGAGTCTTCTCTATCAAATCCCTGTAACAGTGATATACAACTTTTTTTTTTTTTTTTTTTTAAATAGGGTTTTTGGGGGGACAGGGGTTTGATCTTTTGTTGTTGTTGTTTTCTGGGGTTTTTTCACAAGGTATTCTTTAGTCTGTCCTGCACTTTTCAACCAAAAATTAGGTTTTGGAACAGTCATAGAGTTTCCCTTTCCAAGACAACTAAATTTCCTGTTATCAGCCTAATTGTTTCTCGCTTTTATTCCTCTTGTTAAACTCTTTTCCTTCCTTTAAATTAAAAAAGTTCTCATAGTCATTTCCTGAACTACAATATCTAAATCCTACAAATTATTTGTCAGGATAGAGACTGCTTTCCGTATATCTTCTTCACTTGAGTGCAATTTTTAATTTCCAATTTTTTTTTTTACCATTCTCTTTCTTTATTCTTCTCCGTTTTCTAAAGGAATCCTTTCTGATTATAACAACATTCCAGCCTCTAGGCAACTGATTTCTTCAGTTGTTTCTGAAAAAAAACCAAAACAAATTCCTAACTAATACAGGCCTTTTGCACTCAAAAAGAAAGACAGATGTGTAATTATTTTCCTACCCTTGGGATTTCCAGGAGGTATGTCACTGCCCTGATCCACTTAATTACTGCCTTCAGTTTCAGTTGAAGTTTTCTATTCTTTTAAGAATAATGTGTCTGACAGTGAGTGTGTCTGACACTCATATCAACTTGGAATCAACTTCAAATTTTCTTAAGTCTATATATTGTTTCTGGATTCAGTCTGAAAAATTTATTTGGTTAATTTTAGACAAGAATGTCTTAGATGAAACTTGTGCTAAAGAACATATATGCCTTTTGGTTCGTGCATTGTCATCATTGACAAAGGCTTTTGATGTTCAACTCATGTAACAGTTTGCAAATGAATATTGATACTGAGTAAGTTCAAGTGTCTCTCTAGTGTTACCCCTTTGCTTAGTGGGTAAATAGCTTTTGTTGTAAAAATGAGGAGATGATGTTGCATTAAGAGTATAGAAATATGGCAGACAATAAATCCCCTTGCTTGCCAGCTGCTCCCCAGGGATCAGAGGGGCTGGGTGCAGCCAGCTTACTTTCTGACTGCAACCAGTTTGGCATCATGTCTGGTTGCGTTCGATAAGGACTTTCACAAGCACAGATTCAGAAGTAGTGTAGTTCGTGGAAGCAACATGTTGTAGATTCTCGGTAAATGCACTAGATCTACAAAATATAAGCATATAGTGCGATGTACAAGTCTTCCCGGATATGCTCTGATGCAGTCAGAGGCACAAATCTTACAAAGAGGCATCTCATCTTCGGGGAGGAGAGAGGACCAAGCCTGTTGACTTGTCTGCAGAATGGGGTTGTATTCTCATCCTCTGCCAAAGATGATTTCAAATGCAAAATTTATACTTTTGGGAGAAGTGGAGATAAGACTATAATCAAATACCCTATTGCTGCCATCATAAAAGAGGAGGGCAGGCACTGTGTATATTAATGAGAGGTATCACACCTCCACCAACAGGCTATCATGCCCACGTATCTCATGGCTTTAGGCTTTATTCCTACAGATGGATACACAACGTAGTGTATCAGTGACTGTGGCGGAGTTGTTCTCCCCCAATACATTCTGCTGCTGTTCTGCAAAGACAGGTTATAGATTCATCCTGGAGAAGAGAAGGCTCCAGGGAGGCCTTACTGTGAACATTCAGTACTTAAAGGGGAACTATAAAAAAGGTGGGAACAAACTTTTTAGCAGGATCTGATGCAATAGGACAAGGGGGAATGGTTTTTAACTGAAGGAGGGTCAATTTAGGTATTAGGAGGAAATGCCTTATTGTGAGGGTGATGAGGCACTGGCACAGGTTGCAAGAGAAGCTGTGGATGCCCCATCCCTGGAAGTGTTCAAGATCAGCTTGGATGGGGCTCTGAACAACTAGCTGTAGCTGAAGATGTCCTTACTTATTGCAGGGAGGTTGGACTTAGAAGGCCATTAAAAGGTCCCTTCCAACTCAAACTATTGTATGATTTGCTGGAGCTTCTTTCACTTCATTTGGTAGTTTGATGAGGTCAGATTTATCTAATGGTTGGGAAATTTTATCTGAGACTGCACCTAAGCTTTTGTTTGATTTGGCCTTTACTGCTTTCATAGAATATCATAGCAACACTGGCAAATCTTTTCCACTCTCACTATTTGCTTTCAGGAAATATTTGTACACCTTTATTTGACTTTTTTCTTGTAACCTTTTTGCAGATAGACTGAGTAAGTAGGAAATAAGCTTGATTTTGTGTAGTGTAGCAATCACGTACATCACTCAAGGGGAGGATTTTGCAGATTTCAAAGCTGAATGAAACCTACACATTGCACCTTTTATTTTGGCTGAGTTTTTGAGCTACAGCTCCCTTTTCAAGAGTGAAAAATGATAGGGCTGTTGATACTTCCTATGATGAGCGGACCAGTTCTTCCTTTGAAACCAAATAATACTTATGTATTATTATACTTATTAGTGGTATATGTCATTAATCCATAAACAGCAAGGCCTAACACTATGGTCTCTTTCAAAATCTTCTACAAATCTTGCATATTTTACTGATCACTCCTGGTCAGCATTGGTTGTTCCTGGATTGAGAACAACAGAGAAAGTTTTAAAGTTCTTTTAGATGTGCTTGTCTCCTAGGAATTTTTGTTTTCTGCAGCATCTTAATGAGAAGCTGCTATTTACTCATTGTCACTGTTTGCTGGCAAGAGGATGGGGTTTTTTGACTTTTTTTAAGGATAAGAAAGATGGATTTTCTAACCTAGCCAGAGCTGTGGGTTTTTCTCAATTAATACCTTTAACACTGTTTAAACAGTCTAATATTTTCCCCCAGAAATATTTTGTGTCTCTGTTTCTTTTCCTTGTTAACATTTTTTTTTTTAAAAGAGGACTTTTTAAAATATAATTCATTTAGTCAGATACGTAGTATTTGGCAGCTGACCTTAGGTGCTTCTGATTTCTTGGTTATTCTGAATTATTATCTTCTGTCACCTGTATATCTTATACAGAAATACAGCTGTCTGATCTTTTTAACTTAAGTTAATCTGCTTAGAGGTATGATGGTGGTAGTTGCTGTACACCTAAAAAAAATCTAACCTTGTTGAGAAGGCACTCAGCAGGCTTCCGAAGTGAAAATGAGTTTCTAGCTTGCCATTACAAATTCTCCTGAAAACACAACTATTCTTACGCAGGGCCCCACCACCCTCACAGTGACCTGCTCCGGTGCCTCACCACCCGCTCAGCAGGCTGACTAACTCTATCAGTATGTCTGACTGGATGCCATGGCCAGGAAATGGCTTAGTGTCTCCACTAGCACCCCCTGGGCTTACCCATGTGCCCTGAGGGATGTTAGCACTATGGCAGGCCTGGGCGTGGTGGCCCCTCAGTGCTGGTAAAAGCTCACCCCAGCCCTGCCAGCTGCGTGAGGTGAGCTCTGTGGTGCCCCTCGGGGCTGGTGTGTGCCTGCCATCCAGACCACAACTGCTGCCTGGGGTGGGGAGGGTGGGCAGACACCTCCAATAGGGATGCCCACTGAATCTCTGCTCTTCTCTCCTTCCTCCCCTGCCCCAAACTTCCCTCTCTTCTCTCAGTTTCCAGCAGGTGCTCCCCCACTTCCCCTACCCAGCATGCTGAATACCCTGCCCTGACACTGCAGAGAAACTTGCTGTGGTAACAAGATGCTTAGCATTCATCGCAACAGTCCAGTCCTGTCTATATTTTGAGTACACGGAGCAAGAACTAACTTGTGCGCTGTGCCTATCTAAGGATCTCTTTTGCCTTACCAGTTCTTAGAAGATACTCCCTTTTCTCAGTGATCTACTTAAACACTGCTGGTATATAAATCAGTTTGCTGAGAAAGTTTGAACATAGAGTGAATTTTATTAAAAAGCAACAAGATTTTTCGGCACTGCGTGGTCTACTGCTTCAAGCACAGCAGAAGTGTAGGTGAGGGGAGGTGCTTATATACCTGTGTTGCTATATCTATATTAATGAAAAGGTGTGCACATTATAACAACTTCAGGGTTTCAAAATTAAGAGTGTGCAGGTGGGAAGTAAACTGGCATAATATGTCTATACAATGTGAAGTTGTAATAAAAGCATTGCTCTGTCACAGCTGAGTAGTGTCAATAAATGATTGAACTGATTTTACCTAGGGCATGAAAGATACTTTAAGGTCTTCTAAAACTGGAAGAAACTGGCATTTTGGAAATATGTATAGTAGACATCTTAAGAGCAGTGTAATAAAGGGAATATATTCTATATTGTGTTGGAGTTTTTTGATTTTGTTAACTATTACTATAAATTATTGCAAACCATTAATTAAATGGTAAAATCAAATTCCAGAGGAAAAGGTTAACTCGATGTATTTAATTTTCCTCAGTCTAGGTTAGGAATTCTACTGTCTTCTCTTTCAGTGCTCTGTGCTGCAGCAGTCTCAACAAAGTACTTTCCATCTTCTTTGAGAAACGTTTTCATTCAATTGTTTCCATGAGAATCTTGGAGGGAAAAAATGTATTTTGTGCCAGAAGTTAAATAATCCTGTATAGGAAATCATTTGACAGAATGCACAGTAGGTCGTTCAAAATCTATTTAGTTGTTCAGGTCTAATAAAAGCATCATTCACGTGTGCCAAAAGTGTGCAATTCATGTTAATTGCACATGAATTGCATCAGTGGATGTCAGAAAAGAATCCTTTTAAGGAATTTTTAGGTTATGGCAGAAGTACTTTAAAGCTGCTGTTATTAGAAATGCTTTATCATTTACTCAGAGAATAATGATACTGTTTAAGAGAACCTTAAGAGAAAGTAAAGTACGTTTTGTAATTCTTGTGTTGCCATGGTGTGTTCTTGAGAAATTATCACTCATTAGTTCATCCCTTGTAGTGCAGAAGGTGTTTTTCAGGAAGCGGGGTTTTTTAAATCTTCAACATTGATGATTTGAGATCTGAAATTGTTTGGAGGAGCTACTTTACCTGTGGCAGAAACTGGACATTTAGAAGTGCAAAATTTTGTATGCCATATTTGTTCTTGGCAGAAGGTAGCAGATGTTAGGAAACATCAGACAATATCCTCAAAAGAAAGGAGTTTCACATCTCAGTTTCAGTAATTAATGCGCTAGAGCCAAAGCATTGCCAAATTATTTATTTACAGTAGTGAAATTGCAAGTAAAAACTTGATTCTTTCACTGACCAAAAGACCAAGAAAGCAGTGTGCATTTCTACCTGGTGACCTCATTCTTTATGTGTACTGATGAGCATCTCTAAGGGATAGTGCCTATTCTTTTCCTAATATCACAGTAGTTCTAGACTTCATTGTTTAGTATACTTCTCATCCCTCCCCTGTATAGAAGAGTCTAAGTTTGGCACTTGTTTTGAAATGAAGCTAACTGCACCCTGACTCTACTTTGGTATAGCTATATAGTCTAGAAGATGGTACACATAATCAGAAACACTGTCCAAGATACTTTTTTATTGGACAGTACTTCCTAGTTGTTACACTGTTAGTTAAAGCTTATTAGATTCATGAAAATCTGAATGACCTACATTCTACAGTTCAGTCGTGTAGAATTCTTATTGACAAAGTGTAGATACCCATACTTCTCTCATTTCTGCTGCATGACTGTGATTTGCAGAGAACAAAATTTTTCACTTCTCAGGTTTTGTTCCTTTTCTTCAAATTTTAGAGAATTATGTGGAAGTTGGGCTAGATTTCCTAGGTTTTTACATTTTGTATTAAATATAAAGCAGTTTGAAGTAACTGAGAGAAAACTTAAACAAATAGTAATTATTAATAGCTAAAACTTTAACAGTGTTTTTGTAATAGCAGAATAGTATTACTGTCTTTACTGGGAAGTCTTCAGTTGTACTACTTTTACTGAGCAGAAAAGGATTTGTTCTTGCACGAAGTGGAGTTCAAGTGGGAAGTTTAGCAGTTTGCACGTGACAAGAGAGCTGAAAAAGGAAGTAGACACCTGACCCTTCTTTGTACTAAGTGCAGTGGCTTGTTTCCAGCTGTTGTTTTAACAAGCTAATCCTCCTAACCTCTCCACCATTGCAAATAATCTGCCTTTTGACACTGGCTTAACACACACCATGAGACAGCTGTAACATATGCGTCTGGTAGGCTGTGTGCAACTTCATAGAGCCTAAATGCATTCCTTACAGTGCAGAAAAGCATTTAGTGTCCTGTTTGTTTGCTTAACAGCTAGTAAAAATGATTGTTCTGGTGGGTTTATGACAATGTTTGGGGCTAGGCAGTATCATAAAATCAAGATCAGGTTTTATGGTAAATATTTGATACAAATTTATGGTCTTAAAACTTCATTTAGCAATCAGGAATAAAAAATAGTAACACTTAGTATATATTAGAAGTGATATTTTAAAAATGCACATGGTTTGTTGCCCAAATACATCAATTTCATTAACATTTCAATTACACAAATGGGGCAGACAAATCACTGATATATGAAGTTTATGTAAATCAGATGCAACCAGGTTTAGCTCAAAATTTAGATATAGATCTGCTGAAGTGGAGGAACAATTTACAAATTCCACAATGTTGTTTTTTCTAGTATAATAATTTAAATTTTCAGCTTCTCTATTGTGTATAAAATATCAAGCATCTTTCCCCAAATGTTTTGCAACCTGTAAGTAAAAAAGAAACTGAGTGTTATTGAGTAAATATTTTAATTAGTTTGATTTCAGTTGAAGAAAATGTGCTTTTAAGGAAAGTGACAATCAATAGTAAGATTTTTATTAACTAATATACCTTTTATTTGTAATAATAATATATAATTATTTGTTTACAAAAATAAGTATCAATGGAGTCCAACTATTGAGAATTGGCTATATTCATGGCTTGGTCATGCATAAGTCACTGCGTATGGTCAGAGGTACCTCTGGTCATGTACACAGTGGAATTGTACTGATAAAATAGTTCACTGATGCCAGTTTATAAACATGGAGGACATTGAATTAGCTCCCGGTGCCTGAGTCTCATGGGGTAGGCATTAGGCTACAATAAATGGTTTGATGGGTCCAAGTGAAGGGAGTGAGGGAATTTGGAGCAGGCAATTTGCAGGCAGAATCATGGATATAGAGAGAAATAGAGAAAATAGATTCTGTATTTAACAGCAGTTATTACCGTGACATTTTTGTTCCTTACCCAGATAAATTTTGTAGGGCAGTTCTGTGATATTTAGGTTCTTGGTGGCAGCAGAATCACTGCAAATATGCTGAGAGTGCAAGCAGCATTCTTGTGCTGCAGAATTATTGTCAGTGCATTAGTGGTGTGGGCAGATACAGCAGTTTGTAGAGTTCATTTTTAGCTGGCTACATTAATCAGGGTTTCATTCACCTTTGGCTGTGAAGTTGAGAGAAGAAGTGGAAAAAGAACATGGAATCAGGTCAGTTGTTGGAGGAGTATGTATCAAGCTCACCACTGATAAGAGGTAAAGGTGGTAGAGTAAGCCACCCTAATATTATTAGACATGTTTGTTTTTATTTTGCATTAAAAAAAAAAAGCCAGAGAGTGCTCTCAGTATGTGTCTGTGTGTGTCTGACACAGATACTTGCATTTAAAATCAAAAATTCCTAACAGGAACATCAAAATAGAGGCTCAGTCTCACACTGAATTTCTTACTGTACAGTTAAATAGTCAGAAGCTGGATAGTCATTCCTAGAGTATACACTTCTTACACAACTGGTTGACAGACGTGACTGATCTTTTTGTTGCATATTTGACTGATCTGTCTCTCTAGTCCTTTCTCTGCTGTTCTGAGGTTTGACTGTGGTCTGTGAGCTCTGTTGCAGAGGGTATATAAGTACTTCTTTCGTTAGGCCCTTCCAAGATTTCAGCTTTCAGTGAAAAGCTCAAATAGGTAATAAAATGTTATCAATGCCAATTCTATAGTCTGTTAAATGTAAATTATCTGCAAACTTGTCCATTAATTTGCATATACAGCTCTATGATATGCTATGTGGAGTCATAGATTTTAACTTTTTCAACAGAAATAATATTTTCCACAGAGGCAGTCTCTGTCATCTTAATTTATTTGAATTTACTGTGACTTCTGAGCCTCATATTTGCATTTTAGTTGAAGAAATAAAACTATATTACTGTCCAAAAACTGCTGAAGAGTATACAAAATGTCTCAAATGATTACTTACTATTGAGGTCAAACTTTGCTATGCTTAGTACCTGAAAGACAAAGATAAGGATTTTCTGAACATTTCAAGAAGAGTGGTCCTAGGTCTTTTAGTTAAATCAGGCTGCAGTGGGTATATCCTCCAAAAACTGCCTGGGAGGGCTTCCACAGGTTAGGAACTGAACTAACGTAATTTATGTGGAGGCAAAGAAAGGCAGTGAAGCAGCAGAGAACTGTGTGAAACCAGTTGGCAGCGAGCCATCTGTTAAGCAACTGCAACTACGTCAAAGATATCTAAAAATATATCAGTTGGTTTGGGAACATAATGCCCTAACTCCGATAAAAAGGCACTTTGTAAACAATCAAAAATGTGCTTTAAAATCAGTTGGATTTATTCATATAGCAATGAAATATAAGAAATATTGCTCTCATAGACATTGTTAGGAAGTGCTGAATAATTAAATTGTTTGTCCCTACTTCTCCTCTCTGGAGTAGAAACTAGCATGTTATTTCAGTCCCATTGTCTATCTCCATGGTTCCCCCACAGCCTGACACTTCTGTCATGTCCTGCCTTACTTTTTGCTTCACCTGAGTTTTTCCCTCGTGTATTGTCTGTCCAAGTTGCCTTGTGCAGTTTTCTTTTGTAGAATTATAGAATGGTTTAAGTTAGACCAAAAAAATCATCTGTTTCCAACCTCCCCTGGTATTTTCCATCCCACTCACTTCACTCACTTGCCCTCATTCTATTCTCATTTCTGTCCTTCTGACAATCCTACTGCTGGGACTTCCTCTCCACAATTCTGCCTTTCCACTTTAGCTTCTTTCTTCACATGTTCTCTTCTCCAATCTAAACTACAAACCTTGCCTTTTTTTGCAACCTCCAAGCTGGATTTTCTGCATTTCTGTCTGTCTCCTGAACTCTTGCTTTGATTTTCAAGTGCTTCTGCTTCTGTGGAAACCCTCTCTTCCACCTACATCCCTCTTGTATGCATTTGTCTTTTTCGCACTACCACCTTATGCATGAGAAACTGGGGACACTTCTTTGCTGTCATTTTAGTATTTTATGCAATTTTACTCCAGAATTTTTCACCTACCTTTTATATAGTCATCAGCCTCAGGTTTGAGAATCAGTATATACCTTTAGTCCTGGTTAAGGCATCAGTGTGACAGCTCTGAATGAAATACCTTCATTTTTTCCTGCGTGTGACCAGCAGTGTTGTCATCGCTGTTGTAAGAGAGCCAGCAGCAGCAGCCTTGATCTGTGATTCATTCTGTGCCAACAGTATGGCCCCCTGCAGCAGGCAACAGCTGGCTGCTGGTGAGACTACCAACAAAAATGAAACATGAAACAAGGCTGAACAGTCTTAATTCAGCCTTGCTTAGAGTACTGGTAAAATGTGAAGGTGCTGAGTCACTAGTTCTTTGATAGTTTCCATGCAGGCAGATGTTGGTACCAGACAGTTAACTCGTGAACTGGACACAGATGAAAATCTAGGTTTGACATAACTCCTCCACCCTTCTTTCAGGAAGAATACTGAAAGAAATACTAGAAAACCTAGCCACCAGCACTTTGGTATATTGTTAGGTGAAACAAAGAGTTGTAACAGATAGACACAAGTTATCTGTAAATCATTGCAGCACTGTTAATTTCTTTCAAATATGTATAGCTAATTAAGAGCGTCCTTCCCAATGTGATGGTTATTTCAGTTCCTGTACACTGCACATTTTAAGTCATGTTATTTGAGGGCATCCCAAAAGTGGGCTATCCAGTGACTGATTTCAAAAGCAGATGTCACTGTTAAAGTGGTTTACTTAGCAGCAGCAGGTTTTTTAACATCCATGCAGTAAGGCTGCAAATATGAAAACCAGAAGCATTCCCATGTTTGCAGAGGTCTGCCTGCAGAAATAAATATAAGCATATATATTTTGAAACAAGTATTTTTAGAAACTTCTGTTGAGGATTGTACTGCTGTTTGGACTTCCTGCCCTTTCAGATTTTGTTGCTTAGTCTATACATTTTTAATAATCATATTGCCTGCTAGCAGTGACATTTTGTGAAGGTCATTTTTCTTGTGAAGTTGGGGAATGGACTTGAATTTCATTGAAGGACTCCCTGAGCTGCAGAATCGTTGTTTATGGAACTCTCTTGCATCTTGTACTACCTTTGAAGCCTGTTTAGAATTTTAACTAATGATATCTTCAAAGTGTCACTGTGCTCAAGGGCAAAAAATAAATTTCAAAATGCACTTTATATTTAAAACCAGTTTTGAATAGCTTTGAAGTTTGGTATTAGCTGAAAATAAAAGGCATAGATACAGACTTCCAGTGTATGCACACAGAGAGAATTCCATGTTTCACCAACTTTTCCATTGTCAGCAAAGTGTCTCTTCACTATTGTAATGCCTTTTTCTTCTATATTATAAAAATCATCAGGTCTGTGGATAGTCTTAAGAATTTTTAATGTGATTGATAATTTAATACCTCAGCAGGTATCCTAATGTGATCTTCCTCCATGGAGAGGTTTTTGTTTTGTCTACATCATTCCAAGACCACTTCTTCTCATTTCCCCTGTGTAGAAGCACTGTCACTGGGTTGTATTTGTATGGCTTTTCTGTTTCTGAGTATAGGATGGCAGATACTAAAGCCAACATGCTATGCTTCAATTAAAAGAGGCTATTGTCTCAGCTACTGAGTTGAAATTGCTTGGTTTTGTATAAACCAAAGTTCCAGCTTCCCAGAACTGAGCACATAACCAGTTTGCTTATTAATAAAATACCCAAAGGTTTACATGGTAGCTGTGTCTGATGTCTTCTGATACTGGCATATTCCTTTAAAACATGTTAAATGTTAGTGACAGCATTTGAGAATATGGACACATGAATATCTGTAGTGTTCATGGATTTTTTTTTTCTGTTTTATTTATTGCCTCCTGTAAGTGTTTTATCCATGTAACTAGTATAGGACTCCTGGATCCTTCTTCTAAGGATGCCTAGATTGGGTTAATTCTGTCATTTTCCTTCTCTAGGACTTTGTTTTTCTATTTGTAAACTAAAAGCTTACAAAAGTACAAGGATGCAATTTATAATTGAATCTTTCCCACAAAATAATTTGCCTGTTTTTTTTCCATTTTATTATTTTGCTATATCAAACTGCCAAGAAAATTCAGCTTGTTCAGCGTATCCTTATATTTAAGATGCTCTTTTCTGTTTCTTTTTTGATAGCTGTACCATCGAAGTGTTATAGTTTGATTGTCTGTTATACCACAGATTTCACAGTTGTTTTTTTTTTGATCATTGCTAGTAGTTTAGTTATGCCTAATAAGTTAGAATCTTGTTTCAGAGCATGAAACAGTATGATCCACTGAACAGCAACTACTATGGGGGAAATTAAGAGAGGGTGGGATTGTAAGCAGTCTTTAAGATGTTGTGTCCTAACTAAAGTTAGAAGTTGGGAGACTGGACGGATTGTGCGTTCAAGAAGATTTGTGTTAGGAAGTAAGGACATAATGTTGTGCATGATTTTCCATCTGATTCCCTTTGTGGAAAAAAGGACTAAAAATACAAGAATTTTCAGACTCTGCTTCCAGACTTCTCAGTGCCCACTGCATATGAACTGCTTGTGAATAAAAGCCACCAGCCTATTTGGAAACACTGTTTTGCTGACATGATTGAAAGGAAAGGCCTCAGCCTCTGGCCACTATCATTACCATTTTACTATTTTCCTGCCTGCCTGCTACATGGGCTTCCCTTTGCAAAATTTTTTTTTTCTGTCTCACAGACTGATTTACTCTTCTCATGCCTGGGAAAATTCAACAGGAAAATGCACAAGATTGACGAGGAAGAGAAGGCAGTCTTTTCTTTGCCTGTTCTCAAACGCTTTTTCCTTTCTATTTGAGGCAGTTGTTATTTCTGTGGTGTTGGTTATCGCTTTCTATATTTATAGGGTTCTGACTTTTATAATTTTCTATAGGAATCTTCATAGTCAGCTACCAGTACTACTTCCCAACCTCCTTGTCTTTCCCTATTTTATACAACCAAGAGAAAATTGTATAACGTATTTCAGTGTTGAAAATTTAGCAACAACATTTTTTGACAGAAGAAAATAAGGAGATATTCTTACCCAATTTTTATCTGGTTTTATACATTTTTTTTCTTGTCCTTATACTTTGTCACTCACTTTGCTATTTAATCTTTGATTGCAGGCCACTAAAGAAGTAATAGAGCGAGAAGCCCCAGGAATGGCCCTGGCAATGCTGATGGGATCACTTAATGTTACTCCTCTGGGCATGCTCTCTAGGTAAGACTATTTCCTTAAAAATATAAGATGAACTCTTTCCTTAGAAATACACATTGTTATTCAATGATTATGCACAAATTACTGAATATTGCCATTGTTATCAAGACTAGAAGTTTTATCTTCAGAGAAGTTGCCAAATTCCAAGAATGATAATTGCATTCTCTCTTTTAATTCCTTTGGTTGTTTCTATTAGAAACTGTATCTTCCTGTATTTTCTGATCCATGTTATTTGTAAAATTGATGAACACTGTTAAATAGCTGTCTATTCATTCTAGAACTGTGGCGTTTGGGTGGTGAGTGAAGAATATTTCTGTATATTGTTCATCAAGTACTAAAATGCTTTGTTTGGCAAGAAAACCCCAAACCTTTGATAAAGACAAATGTATTGTTTTGATACTGCTTTTATTCCGCTATCAGCAGAAGCTCTCTGTAGAAGGTAAATGGTATTTTGTCCCATGCTTTCATATATTGTACTTTAATTCCTAGAGTTTAGTATTTGCTACTAAATAACTAGTGTTTCTCTGCCTGTAGTTGTTCTGGTTTTTATAAGTGATACCTCTTATTCTGTACTTTTTTCTGGAGTTGATTTTTATTTTACTCCATCAATTTGCCTCATTTTACCTATGATAGTAATATCAATGACTTTCATAAGTTAATTTGCACTTACACAGTATTTTAAGGTAAGAAACAATAGCTGTTAAAGGTTTTTGATTTCTCATATAATGAGGGTATAACAAGAAAATAATTATATAAGAAATAAAGAAGAAACTTTTAAAAATACAAGTTTGTATTCAGATAGTTGCATTTTTAAAGGACATTTAGATGAGAGGTTTAATGATTCAACAAGGTATTTTAAAACTTTCCATACCCTGTATCACATATCTGAAAGGGCAACATTACCAAGTTAACACCTTCAAATTTTGTCCCAACTAAAAAGTATTTTCACTTTTTCTATCTGATAGAATTTTTTATATCAGAGTTTGTATTTATCTGAAGGGATTTATACCAGAGTTTGTATTTATCTGTGTGTAATACTGTTGGTACTTTTTATTCAGAATCTTCTCTGAATGCATGCTCACTTTCTCTGGGATTTTTCTTACATCAATTGTTATTTGAAGACCCAAATTGTTAATATATTTGCATATACTTTCTGCAAATTGAGGTAGTGATGTAATCCCCTCTTACAATGAGAATTAAAGCACCCAGTAAGAGAGGTCAGAAACTTACACTAATTTTAGGTACAGAGTTGGTGAAATGTAAATCCTGATTTTTTGAAGTATATAACATTAAATGTCACTTACCCTAAGCTTACCTCTCACTGACTTCATTTTGAAATGAAGTCCTAGTGGATAATTCTGCTTGTAATTTCTTTGACTTTTCAATTAAAAAAACAAAAGCAGAAGCTCCATTGCATAATGTTAAGCTGACACATCTATAAATCACCTCCAGGTTTGGAAATGTTAGGTCAGTCATGTTGAATTTTATCACATGAACTTTTAAAACTTGTTACAAGTTATAGGCTGTCTTCCTGCCTAAGGGCTGGCATTGGCAAGTTATTTTGTTGGCTCGGTAGGGCAGAAATGAGGGACAGCAACACTCTCATTCTGAGTTCAGATTTGGACCCAGAATCAAGCAGGAACTGTCTTAGAACATCAAAGACCTTTTTATGTGTTTCCTGAAAGTGTTTCTGTTTCTTCTCTGTAATCTTCCAGAACTGGCCTTATCTCTTTCCCTTCACCTGATTCCTTGCCTGTCAACTGCCTGTGCCATGCCAGTCTTTATTGGGGCTTTTTAAAGCACTCTCTGTTCCCTTGCCCATCTTTTCTGCTTTTAACAGCGTATTTTCTTACGAGGGAGGTCATGGGTTTTTTTCCCAAAGAGATCATATTCTTCACTCCTACTTCTGCATCAGGCCTCCATTTGTTTTGTCCCACACCCAGTTTTTCCTACCGTTCCCTTGCTTCTCTTCATATTCTTTTTTCTGAGGCTTCCTTGTTTTTTCTTAAAATTTCTGTCCACTGCATCACAAGGTTGAGAATAAGATGAGATCCACATCATCCTGCTCAACTGGTCTACATTTGAAGGAATATCATTAATTTATCTCTCAAAGTATGCAAAGAATGCATGCACATTTTGTGTGCTTTTGTTGTGAGCACACACAATATTTTTTTGCAAGCCATGCATTTCTTAGGTACCTTTACTTACTTTTGCATACTCTCTTGAGAAATTTTTGTCAGCTCTGTTACTCTCTTGAGCCACTAGATCTGATTATTGGCAGCCAAAACTTGCAGTTTTCAGAAGAAAGACTGCTGGTTTAATCCCTTTTAAATTATTGGTTGATTGTACTGGTTATTTAACTTATAACATTCAAAATTATTTAAAGTGGAATAGAACAGCCAAGAAGAAGACTGTTAAAGGAGCTATCTGCCAAACACAATTCCACCTCATTTTTATTTCTCTGTGGACAATTCCTATTTCCTTTGTTTTAAATCTGTCATAAACTGTAAGCCACATGTGGGATTTGCTAGACTGAATTTGTGCTCTGTAGATTTGATGACTGCAACAAGAATAAATGAACACATTTCTTTAACTCAGGCTCTTCATCTTTGTGCTGCAGTAGAGCATTCCTCAGCTACCAGGAATTCTTTCTGAACTGAGTGTACATATTGTGAAAGAAGTGAATATGAGAAAACAGAAGCTAGGAGTCAGGCAATATTCAAACTGCCAGTTGAAGACAAGACTTCAGGCTAGCTTGACTGTGATATCAGAAGTTCATTTTGTGGCACAAAAATGATCTCTCTGCTATTTGCTTGGGAGCATTATGACAGCTGTCACGGAAATACTTGCTACCCTGATAAAAAATGCCATGTTACCAATAAATGACATTCATCACTGAGAATTATTTGTATAAGAAGGAATCCAGAGAAGTTGGCTACCCAACAAACCATGTCCTTTGGCTCAAAATTTTTGGTAATGCCATAACTGGAAATAATTTTCTATTCTGTCTTCACTTGTAACTCATTTTTTGTTCCAATTTTTACAGTTTCTCTTAACTGTGTCTTTGTGGTTTGGTATTGTCCTTTTACTTTTGCCTTATCCTTATATCCCAGCCCTGTGTTTTTCACCACTGGTTTCATAAACAGCAGAAACACTCTTTGCAACCTCAAGAAAAAACTCAGTAATTTTAATTATTTTTTTTCTTGAAAAATATTTAGCTAAAATGTTGAAGAGTCAAACTCTAAACAACAGAAGGCATTTGGTGCTGGAGTGTTTAGGTTCAGTCTTCCATGAACACCAAAGGAACTCCCTAAAGACAAAAAAAGTGAAATAAAATCTTCCATCTTTGATACTTAGTTTTGTCTTTTTTGATGGGGAGGGAAAACTGTTAGGAAGAATTAGATATGAATTGCTTAAGTGCAATTTTCACTTGAGAATTACTGCCCTCTTTGAATTTCTTATATTACATCTTCTTTTTTTTAAGAAAAGGGCATATTTGAATTAATGCAACAAGCATGACTTAGTA
Source organism: Cephalopterus ornatus (assembly GCA_013396775.1). Classification (NCBI taxonomy): domain Eukaryota; kingdom Metazoa; phylum Chordata; class Aves; order Passeriformes; family Cotingidae; genus Cephalopterus; species Cephalopterus ornatus. The sequence goes on from VZRE01001309.1 coordinate 87,431, forward strand.
TTTTTACCTGGCCAGGGACATAGTGTTTGACACCATCAATTACATTGCAAAGGAACATGTGTATGATCAAATAGGGACTATATCAAATAGTTTTTTGGATACAGGTAAACAATAGAATTAAGCGAGCTACACAGATCTAAATAAAGATGGAAATCTATCCAGTCTTTATACTATCAATTCAATGTTATCTTTATACTATCAATTCAGTGCTGTCAGCCTTGTTTGATGCTTTCTCAGCTCAGCTTCAGTTCTTTTATGAGAAATTATCAGCAAATATATTGGAAATTAGGTGTACAAAATCTGATAAATCATAGAATGTATCTTAAATGCTTTGGTTTTATTTCAACAGTGGAGATAGTTGCATGCAAGAATTTCAGTCTGTGTTTGTTTTTTTTCAGACCTGTGTGTGGAATCAGAGGGAAAACTCTCATAATTAATCTACCAGGTAGCAAGAAAGGGTCACAGGTAAGAAGTGTTCTTACTGATCTGCTGGTGAGGAAACATGATGAATACTTCTCATTGTCCTGAATGGTAGAAAGTGCCCACTAAAACAAATATTACAAAAGTGAATTGAAATGCATATTCGTGTAAGTGAGCACACCATCACCCTCAGCCAGGGACAATACAATTCCAATCTGCTTGAAGGTGCTGTGTGACCAGGACAATGTTACATGTACTGCAAGCAAGCACTCACTGCAGCAGGCAGTACTAATGAAGACTGTAACAGTCTCTTACACTTCCTCCTTCTTCTCTAGTTAGCCTGTACCTCATCCCTGGGTTGTCTACAGCTTCCAAGAAAGCGTTCTTTTTCACACAGAAATAAGAGGAAGGCAGAACAGTAGAATTTGCTGGAGTAAGAAGAACATTCCCAGTTTTGATCAGCAAGAGGGAAAAAAGGGAACAGAATTTTTGAGCGTTTGAGAATTTTTTTAAAACCTTCTTAATATGGGTATCCAACTTTTCACCCTTTATACAGTTTGTTTTCTTCCTGCATTTTGCTCAGTTTGGACATAGAGATTAGGCTTTATGTTTTCCTTCATTCTCTTTTTTTGACCGTATAGGTGAGAGAAACACAAATTTCAGAAGGAATTTGTGTGTGTGTGTGAGTTAGTAAGGCTAGATCTTTCACTGTGTTGTTTGCTGATAGGAAAACAGCCTTCACACAAATACTGCTAAGCTGAGCAGTGGGCTGTACAACCTGATACAAAATGTTAAGGTAGATTGCCCCATCACAAGAAGCTGTTTCTTCAGGGCTTAGACTATGTCACTGGCCTTATTAAAAAATGTCTTTACCTCTGGCCTCTGACAAATGCATATCTGGTAGACTTTCTCTGAACCAGTAGTACCCAGTCACAGAGGAGACAGTACTAATGTGTTTAGCAGCACAGCCCTGAAGTCACTGTTTTTTTTGAAAGACTTGTCTCTGGAGATAAGTAAACAGTGTTTATGTGGGCTGTCACCTGGAAGTTGAAGAGGAAATGTTTTGAATGCCATGATCTCAAGAAGCCACCATAGATTTTCAGATACACTGTCAACATGTTTCAGTTCAAGGACTCAGTAAGCCCTCCTATGATTCCTTAGAACCATTTTAGGAAATCTAATGAGACTGTAATTAAAAAGAAATTTAAAAGTCTTCAAAATATGCAACAGGAGTTGAAGGTTGCTAAGGTGGGAGTATACCTTCTTGAAATTCTTCCACTTATGAGTGGGAAGTCATAGAGATGTACATGTATTTAACATACCAGTGGGCCCCACATGTTAAAGAACTGGTGCACCAGTAAGAAGATTATTTCAGAAATGAGTACTTCTTTTGTTGAATTATGAAAGAGATTAAATAGCCTACAATCTCTAATGGTTTTTATTGTGTTCAGTAGCACTGCTGACATGCTAGGTACAGAAGCAGTTGTCATTTTCTGTCCTGAGACAATCAGACTGTGAAGATAGATAAATTGCAGAAATGAGGAAAAGAAATGAAAAAGTGTTAATAAGTATTTTAAGAATAGTTTGATAGAGAGTAAGTAATAAAAAAGATAATTCTGCTGGAAAAGAAAAAAAAGTCATATGATTGCGTTATACAAGCAAGCTTTTGATAAACTGATGTTTTATTTGCTCCTGTCATGATGATACTTTGTCCTGTTACAATTTATTTTAGTACAAAGCATCTTTAAAGTATCAGATTTCAGCAAAGATTTTTAAGAGGAATAGTAGAAAAAATTTTTCCCTAGCAGGCTGACTCTCAAGAACCAAAAATGACAGATTGTTACCAGGAATTTCTCTCATTTTTCTCTTTTATGACTTGCTAATTTCCTTTCCATTGTATAAATACGATTATGTAAGGAAGTTATATGAAGCTATGAAATTGCAGCAATATCCATATTACTTTAATAAGATATTAAAATATTAATGGCAGCAGTGTAAACGCTTAATCTCAGAAATTAACCACATGCCAAATGTGTTTTCTCCAGAGAACGTTTTTGTGGCATTTACCACTGAATCCAGATCTGTAGAATACTTCCATATTTTCTGGTCTCTTTTCTTTCTTTAGCCTTGCAAAAGATAGCTAGCGTTATGCAAGAGAGCAAAGTGTTAAATTACCAGATGCTTATTAAAATCATTTGGTCTATGGCAATTTTCATAATTGTAGTAACAATTGCCTAACACAATGAGTTTCACGAATAACATGAGCTTTTAGAGTACTGACTGGGAACCATTGCATCAACGATCAAGCCAACAAGGTTCTGTTTCAGTGGTAGAAGTGGGGAACGTGATTCTCTAATGAGTGAATTATTAATGTACTTTTTGACAATTATTGGTCAGTTCAGAGATTGTTGTCTTTGTTTATCACTTACTTGAGGTCTGTGTTTTTGCTGAAGTAATGGTGTTTGTATGTTTCAATATTTTAAACCATTTTAAAAGTAATACTGTGGTGGCATAATAACTGTGATTTGCAGTTAGATTATAAGTCATAATTTTCATTATGTTTACAAATATGTTTTAATATATATTAATTTTATACAGCATCTTATAATCATGGAGTTTACTCCAGTTCTTCACAGTACCAAATTGAATGTTTAAAGAACTTATAAATCTCTGAAGTGGTCTACCTTACCATTCATTACTCTTAAAGGAATAACTGAAAGATGTGTTCTTATTTAGAAGCTTTGAGGAAATAGTGTTTGTGAGTCATGCTTTACTTACAAAGTGGCCTATATAAACTCCATTGATTTCTGATGCATGCTTTGCTCTTTATTTTGTTTACATAGTAATTTTTATTTATTGAAAAGAATTTATTTCAATATGTGTTTATAAAATTTTTATTATTATTTATTTTCTGGATACTCTAAAATTTCAGAATACATTTTTTAAAATCTTCCTTATGCTTGAAACAAAACTGAAAAGAAGTGCAACAAAAGGAATAATTGCCAGCTTTGCCTGTCAACTTGTGTGTTCCTTGACTGCATTGCTATGGCAATTCATTCTTATGACCCTGCCATTATTTTCCAATAATTTAGTGTTTATGTGACATGAAGAAAACTTTTTACTGAGGTGCCTGGCAGGAGACTGAGAGACATTAATCATAAGTTGAAGAAGGTAACTTCCAGCTGGATAAAAAGAAATGGAAAAACAAAACAAAATGAAACAAACCCCAATGAAACAAACAAAAAACCCCAACAAAACCACTAATTAAGCATTAGAACAGGTTGTCAAGAAGGGTTTTAGAGTCTTTGTTCTTTGATTTTTTTTTCAAGACTTTACTGAACAAAGCCCTAAGAAGCCTGTCTGAATTTCATATTGACCCTGATCTGAGCAGGCAGCTGCAGTGCATGACATCCTGGGGTTCCACTCGGATTTGATGAAATGCCAGCATATTTTAGCAGCATAGGTAGCTGTATATGTGTATGCCCATTATGGAATAAGAAAATTGCACAGCGTCTGCATTTTTGCTTTCTACTTCTAATTGTTTTGAAGATCATAGAGCAAAGAGAGGTTTGAAAAATAGATTATATATGAGCCATTTTTTCTGAGTTACATAGCATTATAATAACAGCAGTGTAGTTTGTAACTCTTCCAGTATATAGGAGAAGTCAATTAATAAAAAAATATATAATTATATAAAAGTTTAATTATGGAAACCCTTATGAATTGTTCTCTAATTGTGAAGGAGCATAATAGGAATGATTTGAATCTAATATCCCTGCAGGGATGTAGTTAATGTTTTTATTCTGCATTTTTGTAGCATTCTGCCAGCTGCTGTGAACTGTTTTCTGCATTACATATTTACAAAAATTTAACTTTTGTTTTCTGTAGTTTTAATACAACATTAGCTTAATTATAGTAGCCTTGTTGTGCAATTTACTCTATTTGCATGAAAAGAGGCAAAAATATATAGAATAGTCAGCAGGTCTCATTCTGAGTTTATTTTTTTTAGCCTCTATGAGCAATTGCATAGGACAGGTAAGGTTTTATTTTCAGTTGGGTGAAAAGATGCATCTAAGTCCCGAATATATTTTAAGAGTAAATCTGAAAGATCCCAATTTACTTCTGCAGGTAACTTTTAATAGTCATTTCTCTTCTTGTTGTGCATAGGAATGCTTTCAGTTTATACTGCCAGCCCTACCTCACGCCATTGATCTTTTGCGGGATGCCATTGTAAAAGTAAAGGAGGTACATGATGAGCTTGAAGATCTACCTTCACCACCACCTCCTCTTTCTCCTCCTCCAACCACCAGCCCTCACAAACAGACAGAAGACAAAGGAGTACAGTGTGAGGAAGAGGAGGAAGAGAAGAAGGATAGCGGAGTTGCCTCAACAGAGGACAGTTCTTCTTCACATATAACAGCAGCAGCTATCGCAGCTAAGGTGAGCCTGGCTTGTTTCCCTAAGAGACACCTTTAGTTTCTATCTCAGGTACTTTCCACCAATATTCATTTGCATGTTAAGACTATATATTGAGGTCTTTGTGGTCAAACAGATGTATTTAAGGTATGTTTTGTAGAAATATAACATCATAAAAATATAAGACTTCTGGTTTGGTAGGTGATTTCAAATTTCAATGGGAGATACATGATTTATTACCTCCATGTTAACGTGTGTTTTTATAATACTGTTCTGATGTGACAGATGGTTTTTAATGGGGGTTTTTTAAATTCAAAGTACTCACACACCTGAACATGCAAAGGCCAGTAGGCAGCATGTTAAGGAATCGCAATGAAACTTTCTAACCCATAATATCTAATTTGGAATTAAAATGTTGGTTTCTGAAAACATTGATAAAAAGTATGACAGATAGGTAGCAGATTAAGTAATAAGCTATCCAAATTACTATATTCCAGTGTGCATGCCCACATAAGAGACTTGAAATTCTGCCAACAAACTAAATATCATCATATTGTCTTTATAGCCTTGCTTTAACCAGTAATTATAGATCAACATTACTCAAACTAAAATAATAAATTGGAGACTCAAAAAAAAAAAAAAAAAGAGGAAACACCTGTAAATTTTAAATGTTTTCCAAAGAATTATTGTATTATTTGAAGCAATATATAAATATTTACCTCAGTTTTATGTCTTCAGTTTTCAAGTGAAAAGACAATGTATCCCTATGTGTTTGGAAAGGTTTTTTTCCAAACGGCTTTTTTCTGTATTTACTCCACAAATGCTTTTAATTCCTATTATGCAAATTGAAAGTCTAAGTAACTCAAAATTATATTAAACAATTTCTAAGCCAAAGCTGCAACATTCTAACTCCAGAAATGTGAATTCAGGTCTGAGACATCTTGACATTTCTAAGACAGCTGCAGCTGGAGATCATCTCCCAATATACAGAAAATCCTGATTACATATGTCTTTGCAGGGATGAATTAAGGTAATTATCACTTGCAAGTATCAGTTTTTCTTAATGCAAACTTTAAATTGTTTAATTTCTTGTGATATAGGCAAAGACAAATAATATGTGCCATTTTGAATGGCAGAAAATACCTGAGATCTAAACTGGCTGTGTTCATATGAACTTGGCATTTCAGTGTCACACTTGTTTTCACCTCATTCCTTTTTGGTCATTTGCTTGTACAGTTTCATGTTTTCCTGTCACTGTATTCATAGCTGTTATGTGTTGTGCATTAGAAGTATCCATCCTACACCAGTTCAGCTGTTATCATGGCAAAAGGTGAACAGCCCATCCCTGGTCTCATCAGTTATTGCCATCACGCAGCAGGCAGTGCAGGAGAACTGGTAAGAGACTTCCAAGAGGCTTTTGCACTAACACTAGCTAAAAGTACACTGCCTGCCTCCTAGTCTGTGTGTGAAAAGACAATGTTAGTTATTTTCTTCTAACAAAGACACATCAGTGCTATCTTTTAGAGCACATGCTACAGAAAATATCTGTTTAGGATATAGGGCTAAACAAGGTAAAGTTCATGTGTTTTGTCAGTTTGAATCATTTAGCTGCTGAGATAATAATTGCTATAAAGCCTGTGTTTCTGATTAGTCATAGGCTTTATCATCTCATATACTCAATAATTGAATATAATTAAAATAATCTCCTAAAATTACTGCTTTAGAGATATGAAATTGTAACTTTTTCCCTTTTATTTGCCTTCCTTTGCTGCTTTTCTCTCAATAGATTTTTTGTCAACACAATACAGCATTTGCACTGGATGTTCATAGTTTGCTTTCATCATTTGCAGTTTCTCCCTCATTTTTATTTTCTGTGTAGAAGTAGAATTTCTCAAAAACAGAAAAATTTAGGAGTCAGGATACAGTGGTCTTAATATAAATTACTGGATTTTAGTGAATAGTAGACAGTTATTTCAGTGGATGGTAGAAAAGACCTGTTCCCCATGGCAAATAGTAATTTAAACCATCAGTCAAATGTCTCCTGAAAAGTCACTTAGGAAATGGGAAGACTTTAAAGTTCACACACCTGATTATAAAGCTGTATACATAGCTTTGTCATACATATACATGCGCACATACATACACTCATTTATTGCAATAGTTCATTTTTTTTGAGTTGAGGTTACTAAACTAGAATTTGCACCATATTCTTCAGTATCAGTAGGATGGTGATTTTAGCCTCTCTGAAGCACGCTGTTAAGATGTCATCCGTGTTTATGTGCCCTTTTGCAGATTACTCCTGAGCTCTTGTATTATGCATTCTATAATCCAAATCAGATCTTGAAACTCAGCAGAAGGTGGTTAGTTTTTTCACAGGTTACTGGGGTTTTTTAAGCTGTCCTTTCTCTATGTTTTTGAGACATTTTTTCCTCTTGTATAGCAGTCATAGTAATTACCATCTACTTGATTGTTTTCTTACCTCACCAGCACTATCAATCTTTGTTCCAGTCCTGGGCAGAAGAAAATAAAGAACTCATATATTTTCCTTTTTTCCTTCTTGTCAAATGCTTTCTTCTCTAATCTGAAAACACAGATACTTAAACCAATATAGAAGTATTTCGGAGAAAGGCCAGGTCAGATTAAACTTGTAGAAGCAGTAACTGATGGATACACTGAATATCTTTCTATGTCACTTCATTCATTTCTCATTCATTTCTCTCTTTGTCAGTGTGTTACAACAGGTTTTCCACTCCAGCTAGTGCAAACAGAAACTATTTTTACTGAATTAAGAGGTTTTTTGTACCCCATTTAGAGTTTTGAGATCTCTACCCTCAATTAAATTTATTTGAAACTGGAAAATGAGTAAAAACTTTCAGGGAGAGACATCATAAATGCTCAGAGTCTGACTTTGTGGAAGTTTAAAAAAAAAGTCTATCCAAAATGCAATAATATTCCTGCCCTTCTTTATTGCAGGTTTCTGTGCTCCAGGAAGCACAGAAATTTCATATGGGTTTATCAACCTCTTTAATAGGATTAACGAGAAGTTTCCTTAATTAGAGACTTAGATTGCCTCAAATTAATTTTTTAAAGGAAAAAGAACTAAATATAGGTGAGAAAAAGCAGAAATTCCCCATATCACATTATAATTTTAGGTATTGCTGTTTATGCTGTGTACGTAATAGTGCCTTCTCTGAAATCAGTAGGTTTTAGTGTTTAAAGAGAATATTAGTTCTGCTTTTAGCAATACAGCACATTCCACTTTCTTATTAGAAAAAGAGGAAAATTTCTAACTGTGAACTAACTTAATTCTCTCAGATTTTTTTCTAGAACTTAGAGTTCTAGACAGGTTTATATATGAACTGTTTTCTGGGATAGTATTTTATATAAAGGTAGACTAGGCAATAATTCTCATTGGAATTAAATGCCTGTGATAATTTTTTTCCTTTATCTTCAGCTTCCTTTTCTGATTAATGTCCTGACTGAAATTTTACTTAAATTTTAATTTTTTCACAGGCAAAAATTAGTACTACACATTCAGTTCAGTAGCAACTGGGATAGTCTCAGTCACTTTGTAAGAGTTTTTTTGTTATGAAGAAGGTTATATCGGATAAAATTTTAGAAGCAATGATTGATCAGTATGGTGGAAAATAAAAAAAACCCTTTCTTTCCTGAAGAGCATGAGACAATGTGAATTATCTGGTTACTCTAGAGCAACCAGAGTAATCCTAGAGAGAACTGGATCATGGTATCATTTGCAAAAGCAATAGTGTTATTTGTGTTGTGGGGTCTTGGAGTGTACAAAAGGATAACAGACCATACACAATCATCTCAAGATATGTGCAACTTTGTATCAAAGGAGTGTAAAGAAAAAGTGTCTTATTTAAAGACTTAAAACTGTTATTTTATTGTCTTTTTTTAATTTTATGCCTTTCTCAAGATGTAATTTTTTGCTATATTATCCTTAGGCATGGAGATTAAAAGGAGGTATTAAAAGTTGTAGGAAGTATCTATGCCATTATAATACTTAGGGATGCCAGCCTATTTTTGGTTTTAACAAATTTAAGATGGGATTTCAAGAGAAAAAGTGACCAGAAGGCAAATTGTACTTCTGAGTACAAACTGTTGGAATGTTCAGAATATCATTGAACTTGTTTACCTCTAAAGTACATCACTAAGATTTTTAAATGCTGACAGAAATTGACTGGCAAAAAAAACCACTGTTAGTCTAGAAACAGCAGTAGAGCAGAAAGGAGGCAGTCGGTGGCACACTGTGAGCAAGATCTGTTTTCACACAACTTATAAACAGGTTATAAACATGAGAAACTCTTAATATGTGGAGGAGGGTGTATGGTGAAATCTTCTAGGTATAACCCAGTAACTCTAAGTCAAAGTTGCTAAGTTAGACATAGTCATTATTTATAGATGGGAAGCAAGGAAGTTGAGGGAGTGGGAAATGACATTAAAAGAACAGTATTTAATGATATGAGTATTAAGATGGGTCATTTTAAATACACCGAGACAAGCAACAAAGCTACCTTAGTGTCCTAAGAATGCAACAGATAAAGGATTCAAAGTAGGGTTCAAGATTCTTCCTGGCTTCTGTGTGCCCTCAAGTCTTACAAGGCAAGAATGCTCAAAATGCCTAGATGCAGACTAAGTAACAGCATCTCCATTTAATCTATTGCATTTTTAATGGTAGAATTAATGTTAGAGATCACTTCTCCTATCTGAAGTATTTATCATTTCTATGTCTTAACATTTTACACTAAATAAATAAATAAATCATTATGTTAAAATAGTAATCCAGTCAATTATAAAGCTGGTGTGATAGCTACATGACTGGGCCCAAATACTGCAGTAATAAAAGCCAACAAACTTTCTAAGACTCAGCATATAAAATTTAAGAAAAGCTTTATTCTCAAATTCATCCCTCTATCTCTTTTCTTTAAAACTAAACAGAAGGGACAGAAGATAAAAAATAATGATAGATTCACTTTTATAACTGAAAATAAGGGTGCTTTCTCACTGTTGTAAGTTGGTGTAACTCCATTTATTTCACCAGCTAAAGAATCTGTCACTAAAATTCGAGCTTAGAAATATAATCACTGAACAGTTTGGTTTGGAAGGAACCTTTAAAGACATTCTCATCCAAACCCCTGCAGTGAGCAGGGACACCTTCAACTATATCAGGTTGTTCAGAGCCCCATCCAACCTGACCTTAAATGTTTCAAGGGATCAGGCTCCCACAACCTGTCTGGGCAGCCTGTTCCAGTGTTTCACCACCATCATTGTAAAAACTGTCTTCCTTATATCTAGTCTATATCTACCTTCTTAGTTTAAAGCCATTGCTCCTTGTCCTATAACAGCAGGCCCTGCTAAAACGTTTGTCCCCATCTTTCTTATAGCCCCCTTTAAGTATTGAAAGGCCACAATAAGATCTCCCTTGGCTTTTCTGGGCTACAAGTGCACATTTCTGGTTCATGTCCATCCTCTCATGTACCAGCACCCCCAAGTCCTTCTCAGCAGGGTTGCTCTCCATCTCTTCATCTCCAGCCTGTCCTGATACCAGGGGTTGCCCCGACCCAGGTGCAGCACCTTGCACTTGGTCTTGTTAAACCTCATGAGATTCCCACAGGCCCACTTCTCAAGTTTGTCCAGGTCCCTCTGGATGGCAAGTGCACCACTCCTCTTGATGTTGTGTGCAGATCTGCTGAGGGTGCACTTGATCCTTTTGTCTATGTCATCGATAAAGACATTGAATGACATTGTCCCAGTGGAGGCACTTGAAGGACACCACTTGTCCCTGATGTCCATCAGGACTTTATGCCGTTGACCACTACCCTCTGGATGCAACCGTCTAGCCAATTCCTCATCCCCATAACAGTCCACACATCTTTGCTCCCCCAATCCCTGGCTTAAGGGCAGTCTACTCAAGAAGTGTGGGAAAAGAGGTTGCCAGTGACAACTGAGACAAAAATTGTTGAATGCCTCAGCCTTCTCCTCATCAGTTTGCCAGATGTTCATCGGGGGAATACGCTTTCCTAACTAGCCCTCTAATATATTATGTGGGGGGAAAAAAAAAAAAGACTGAATTTTTATTTTTCCCCTCAGAATGTATTTTAAAGCAAGTATTGGCTTTGGATGGTGGTTTCTAATGCCTTTGCCTTTATTCCCTCCAGAGAGGCCTGTAGCTTTTGCAGCACAAACCTTACATTAAGAATTTTTGTAGCTGACATAAAGTCTTCATGGAAATAAGAGTATTTACGCACTGCATGGGATTTCTTATGAGAAATTTTCTCACTGCATGACGTTTCTTTAGAGGGTTTCAGTCATTGCTAGCAAGTGGTTTTCTTTTCAGAATATTACCCTGTAGTTAAAGAATGGAAAGTCTGCTTCCCTTCATGCCACAGCAGAAATCACTCTTGATCATTGTTGAGTTTGAAACAGAGGCTTAAGAGGAAAACTATTATTTTCTTATTATTTGCTGTTGTAGTATGCCTGATTCATAAGTTTTTCAGGGCAAATAATATGCTCTATGCTACTTAAGTTAGAATGTGATCTTACGTATTTGCTAGGAATTTGTAACTGAAATAAGGAGAACATGCCATTAACCACTGCCAAGCACTGAGTATGAGGAGGTACGCAAATGGAGGAGTGGGGTATTCCTATGTTTCTGATGTAAGGTTTTAAGGAAGTTTTACATACAGTTTATTTTTTTACTATTAATTTTGTCTCTCTTCTTTTTAAGATTCCAGATTCCATCATCTCTCGTGGTGTTCAGGTTCTCCCACGTGATACAGCCTCCCTCAGTACTACTCCTTCAGAATCTCCTCGTGCCCAGGCCACCTCTCGTCTCTCCACTGCATCCTGCCCAACACCAAAAGTAAGTATGCATATGCCTTGCATGCTCCATGCTGAGCCCTGTGATCTATCAGATTAATGTATTGCCTCTGCTGAACAAGGTTGGTTCGCATGCAAGGGTTGTGTCATTCTACATAATAGATAAACACAAGACAGTGTAGCTTGTTCCACGTATACTGTTGCACAATTTAATATGTGGATCCACCAACACCTTATGGTGACTGAAGTTTCATGTTATCTCTTGCAATATCTGTCGTGAATATGAAATTGTTAGCACCTTGATTGTATTTAATATGCTTTAGTATCCCCAGGAACATAGATAATCCTGCCACTGAGTAACAACATTGAGCAAGTAGTATTTTGTCGACAAAATATATGTACAAATTTCTAGCCTGGGATGGGGCAGATCTGTGCCCCACTTCATTACTGATCAGTTTAAGACATTTTCAAACCAACTGGCTTTGCTCAAACTTAGATATTTGCTGCCTGACATTTGGAAACAAAAACCAGCCTAAATTGAATAGAAAGAAAGTTTTAATGCCAACCTTGTGGGATTATTATTCAATTCTTACTGATTACATTATACTATTTAATCATTGAGGTGAACTCTATTAATGTTCTCTTCTTATCAAACTTTAAATAGCTTACATGAAAAACTAAGCAAATTGACCAGTGGCAAGGCCTGTAATATTTACCTTCGGCAGAATTCCTTTCAGCAGAAGAAAACTGTCTGCATTCGCTTTGTGCATTCACATCACAAAGATCTTTCTGTGGCACCAGATGCTGACATACTAATAGACCAGTAGCAGATGGCAAATAATAACATTCTTCCTTATCTAATTCGTGATCCTTGAGGATTATTCTGCTTCCTAAAATGATGGCCCAGCATCTGCTAGTTCTTCTTTCCTGCTGTCTCATTCTTTTCTATCAGCAAACAAGATTTATTGGCAACCACCCATAGAAATATTTTGGTTTAAACTATGGGATTGCTTTATGCAGTACTCACCTTCACTGTAATAGAATCAAAATTACTCTGATGACCAGCAAACTTGAGCTTCATTATGTAGTCTACTTTTCTTAAGATTGTTCAGTGAATTCTATCTGCAAGCACCTCCTTCATTTGTTTTCTAAAAAATCATGTCTTGTCCAGTGGCTTAAAAATAAAAACCTGGAGCAGAAGAGCAATACAAAACAGAGAAACTGCACTGAGTTTTATGCCTGTTGACGAAATAAAAGTGTCCAAAGAAAGCCAAAGGAGACCAGTAACAGGCAGAAATAAGAGACAGGTTTGCTGAGAAATAGCTCTAGATGAAGCCTATATGTTTTCAGGAAGTTTATCACAGTAGGAAGGAGTAAAGCTTATCTGTTATGAAGCAGAATGTACTCCTCTAGAGCGTCTTCAAAGATTCAGAGAATACAGAAGGAATCTACAAGAACTTTGAAACAGACTAAAAAACTGAAACTGTGTTTGGGAAATTAGGTGAGATGAGCTCATTTCATAATCGGATCATGCTCAGGTATTTCAGGTTGAGACCTGATTTTCATGTATTACTGCAAAATAGATTTTGTTCAAAATGTGTGAGACCACACTACTTTTATAATAGGAATCTCCATGTAACATCTAGCTAGTCTACATTTTCTGTGATGTCTTTCAAAGGTGGATGGTACAAATCATTACAGGCAAAGATAAAGAGGAGTCCAACTGGAAAATAAACTTGAAAGGTGATGTCACCTGTTCCTATTGCCTAGAGATTGGATTTTGCACAAAAGTATAAGCTTCTTTGCCACTTAGAGAGTTCTTTGGTTGTCTTATGTATTACTTTTAAAAAACCAAAGAAACTACCCAATATCTTTTTGTTCAGCCCTTTTCAGTACCCTCAAGTTCTCAAACATCATCTGAATTTGTCAAAAAATATGGTTCATTCATATTGTTCAAGATTATCAATATGTCTAAATGTCTTCACTTACTGAGTTTTTTCTTCTGGATCCTGGCTTTTTAAAAACGAAATATAAATTTAGTTCACACTGGACCTCTTGGTCCACACAATAATGAAAATAAAGGTAAATTGTACTTCAGCATCCAGTTGATATTACAGGGTGCTTTTTTTCCCCCTTCTTTAATCTGCAAGTGTATATCTTTTGAATATTCTCATTTGCTAGTTTAGGAACTCATTTCCAGGCTCCAAAATGTGTGTATACGACATGAAACAAAAATGAGGAAGTGTCAGGAAAAAAAATTATTTCTTTGATTATACATATTTTCAGAGTGGTGATCTAGCCACAGAGCTAGTGGCACTATATTTCTTTGTCAACTACATATTCCAGTTTATTTTGTTGTACCATTTTTGTGTATTTTTTTGTCCTACGCGTACATAAGCCCTTACATTTCTCTTACTGAATTTGCTGAATAGCAGAAAATTGTGTGTGCCTCAGAAAAAAAATCAAGCTTCTGCAATAATGGGAGCACCTCTGTTAAATGAATGTAAGTAGCAGGTTACTAATGCATGAGGGTATTGGAAAGAAGGTGTTGGGAGAATGGATTACTAATGCTCCTGATCGATCTGTTAGGAGAAGTCTTTACCTTTTCATAATCATATTTTGGATATAGTATAAACATATTAGCATTGTTTATATATAAAACAGATCATGTAGACAAAATACAACATTTCATTTTAAATTTGCTTTACTGTTTACACTTAATTGTCCATGTTTTCTGAAAATCTCTGTTTCTAACAAAGTGCTAAATGATGAATATTGAGTTTGAACCTGGACATTTCAATCAGTCTTCAAAAATATAATTTCCTGGTAAAAGTAGTAATTATGGGAACAAACTTTTTAGCAGGATCTGATGCAATAGGACAAGGGGGAATGGTTTTTAATTGAAGGAGGGTCAATTTAGATATTGGGAAGAAATTCCTTACTGTGAGGGTGGTGAAACACTGGCAAAGGTTGCAAGAGAAGCTGTGGATGCCCCATCCCTGGAAGTGTTCAAGGTCAGCTTGGATGGGGCTCTGAACAACTAGCTGTAGCTGAAGATGTGTCATTACTTACTGCAGGGAGGTTGGGCTTAGATGGCCTTTAAAAGGTCCCTTGTAACTCAAACTATTGTATGATTTGTATGATACATTTTTCACTGTAGCTTCTTGGGAGGTTGGAACTTCTCAAGACAAATTGCCATTGGGACTACTCTGCCTATCATTGTGTACATCCCCAAGACTAAGCAAAGTAGCTTTTGTTAGCTTTTAATAAATTTTTGTAGAACACCTTTCTTGTTCTCTAAATTGTATTTGAGATTCAAAGAAAATCGACCACTGCTCAAAGAGCATTTAAACCATATTTATAGTGGATGGATTCACATATAGTGGCAATCTAAGTTTTACTCAAAGGAAAACTGCACTAGTCATTCAACCATAAAGTTGATACTGATTGTGACTGATATTTTTATTTTCTACAATATAGCTTTGATCTTTTAAAAGTTTTACTGCTTTATTAACAAGGTTAGATGATTTTTCTGAATGCTCACATGACAAAAGTTTAGGATGACACAGTGTGACTTGCAAGTTTTTCTTGTCATTTCCAGTAGCTGCTCAGATTCTAAAATCTTACTGTATTTTTGTGTGTATTTGTGGTTTGCATTTTCATCAAGTAAAATGCAATGTTCTTTTCAGACCCAAAAGCAATACGCTACCTAGTGTATTTTTTTAAATGTATTTATTTCTATTTGTGTTGACTCTTGGGGTTTTTTTATGCTTACAGAATAAAATTTTAGATCTATAATTTCAGATAACTTAGAAGAATATATCCAGAGCAAATGACTGAGTCATTATTTCAAACTTCTCATTTTGTTCTCCTCTTAGGGAGATGATGTTGGTATAAAAGAAAATTACAGTTTTCAAGTTGAAGTCTTCACTTCTCTATATAAATGGCATAATCAATATTTAATTTTTGGCAATGTTGTGTGTTGAAGTCAAATGAAGCAGATTTAGAAGACCAAGGACAGATTTTAAATTATTGCTAGGAATTTATTTCAGTGACAAGATGTGTTCAAAGTATTTCACTTTGCAAGATCATCAGTCTCACTGATGTTCAGTTCTTCCCCTTCAGCATGCAAAGTTTCTTTCAGTGTTATCCTGAAGGATCCTAGGGAACTTGTAATAGTACTTTTAAGATAAGAGTATGTTTTTCTTTTTCCATCTTGCTACTTTGTTGCCATAACTTCTTATATTCTGCTTTTAAAAAAGTCTCTCTCTACTTTACTTGCTGGTGTTCTGTCCCATCCCTAGCTATCCATTTTTTAGTTACACTGAACCAGATAAAACCCATGGTGGTAAGTTAGATCCTTGCATATTTGTAGTTGTGATAGATGGCTTTTGATTCCTGTGTAAGTATATGGGCTCTATCTTACAGCTAAAATGAGCAAGTAAGGCTACTTTTTCAAGTCTAATAGAACAGTCACAGAATCACAGAATATGCTGAGTTGGAAGGGACCCACAAGGATAATCGAGTCCAACCCTTAGCCCTGCACAGGACCATCCCCGAGTGTCACACCATATACCTGAGGGTATTGTCCAAACCCTTCCTGAACTCTGTCAGGCTTGGTGCTGTGACCACTTCCCTGGGAGCCTGTTCCAGTGCCCAACCACCTTCTGGTGAAGAACCTTTGTCTAATATCCAACCCAAACCTGCCCTGACACAACTTCAGGCCATTCCCTCAGGTTCCATCACTGGTCACAACAGAGCAGAGATCAGTGCCTGCCCCTCCTCTTGCCCTCACAAGGAAGTTGTAGGCTGCAATGAGGTCTTCCCTCAATCTCCTCTTCTCCAGGCTGAACAGACCAAGTGACCTCAGCTGCTCCTCATACGGCTTCCCCTCCAGACCCTTCACCATCTTTGTTGCCCTCGGTTGGACACTCTCTAAGAGCTTAATATCTTTCTTATATTGTGGTGCCCAAAACTGCACACAATATTCAAGATGAGGCTGCCCCAGTGCAGAGCAGACTGGGACAATCCCCTCCCTCAACTGGCTGGTGATGCTTTGCCTGATGCCCCCCAGGACACAGTTGGCCCTCCTGGCTGCCAGAGTTTTGCTGACTCATATTCAACTTGCCGTCAACCAGGGCCCCCAGGTCCCTTTCTGTGGCTCGAAGTTTATAGCAGACTCCCACGATAACATCCACATTATTTGTTTGCCCCTTGCTTCTTACCCAGAGGCTCTCAACTGTGCCATTGCCGGCTGTGAGCTCCATACGTTCTAACCCTTCTGTTACATACAGTGCCACCCCTCCACCTCTTCTGCCCTGCCTATCCCTCCTGAAGAGCCTGAAACCACCCAACAGGGCACTCCAGTCACAGGTCGTCTTATCTGTCCACCACTCCAGCTATCCACACCTTCTTTGTAGCACAGTACATTTAATTCTGCTAGTTGATCACTTTCTGCAACTGACTATCTCCTTTGAAGAACTGTTGTCTTCATCATTGAGAAGTTGACATTCACCTAAAGACCTAATATTCTCAATGTAAAAAGTATGATACTTGTAATTTATGTACATGTTTCAGTTGCAGAGAATTTCTGAAATGAGATAGCCTAGAAATAAGTACATTAAACTTTTTTTAAAAAAAATAAAGGGCTAATGAGAGTAATATCTTATTATTTTAGTCATTTCTCATGCTTGCTTCCAATGAAAGATGATGCTTAGAACACCTGTCGTGAACCGCAGATTTAATGTTTGAATGTGTTCATTGGCATCCACACAGTCAAATGAGCTGTGGATTTATATTAAACCTAATTATGATTTATGTTTTCAGTCTAGTGTTTGACTTTCAATATACAACTGCTATGTGAAGTAATGAAATTAGCAGATGGGAGCAGGTGGAGTTGGGAAGGTGTTTTTTTCAATTATTGTTACTACTTTTTCAGTAGAAATATTCAGTATTTTTCAGTAGAAGAAAGATGGGGATGCTTACCAGAAATTCTCGGTTAATAATAAGAAACTGTTCAAGACATGTTTTGGCAAGCTGTAGTTTTATCCATAGTGTAGATGTTTTTCATACATTTGAGTGCATAATTTTTTTTTTCATCTTGATTCTTACTATTTCTTCTTAAGGTGATCATCAAGGTAAGAGCAATAGGGCAAGTATGTGAATGTAATTTAAAGTTGGAACACATACACTAAATTTCCAAGTTTATTTCCTTTTTATTTATTAAGTTTGCATGTGCTGTAGTTTTTTCTACCTAGGAACTTGCTTGGGTAAGTAGCACGTGCTTCAGCACAGCTCTTTATCTCTGATATGGTTGAGGACCATAGAAAAGTGCAAAGGATGTTTAAATTGTTGAGATCATCTACACAAAAGAAATCACACCCCAAGCACTGCAAGTGTTTCTTGGTTTTTCTTGTAAAAATACACACAGGCATAGTTAGTTACTTGATCCTGCTAAAAATTCCGATGTTTTCATTATTATTTCTGGGTTTAATTTTCTCTAAAATGTTTTTAATGCACATTCCAGAATTACAGAAAATTGTATTTAGTAAAAAGAGATGCTGAGAGAATGTATATTGGAGCAGAAAGTAGCCAGAGTTCCCTCAAGATGAGGAATCCTGCTTACTAATGCTACTAAACTACTATATCCCCCAGGTTCTTCTCAGTACAGTGCAGCAGTGGTTTTTAAATCAATTACTAATTAAGATACTAGAATATTTTCGTATAATCATTGCCTTTTCCCCTTATTGTTTAGAGTGTATTGTCTTGGCGAAACATGTGGATAATTGAGCCCTAGCAAGTATTATTTTTACTTTACATTTTGGTTACAAACCCTGGTTGTTAGTTAACAACCTGCTGCAGCTTCAAAAGTGAGACGTTGTAACTAAGAAGCAGCTTGGTGTGCTTGGGATATCAAAAAACCTTCAAATACCTCATAAATAATAAAAGCAAAGTTACTAAAATCCTCTCTAAAATCAAAGATTCACTTTATAGGAAGGTCAAAAACTACAGGGATAGGCTTTTAGGGTTTTTTTGTTAGTACCAAAATAGACCCATTAAGAGATCTCTGGAGAGAAAGAATCGAGACTGGGGTCAAGTGCAAGCTGAACATTGAATTTCAGTGGAAGAACTTATTTGACCTAGCTTTATTTATTGAATATCTATTCTTCAAGTAGTACTATATTTATTGATAAAAATAGTAATAATTATGATAATAATAATATTGATAAATTGTATAGCAGTGCCAAAATCTAGAACTCATGCTGAAGAACTGCTTATAGCAGAACTAAAGAAGGATGTTAGAGTAGTTGGAAACTGGTGTCAGATCCAGAAGATCCAGAACAATTCTTGCATTCATAGAATCAGCTACTTTTCAGACTTGTTATATATTGAATCATACAAAGAACCTCTAATGTGCAAAATATCCCTACATTTCTCTTTCTTAGTAACCAGTTGTTATTTTATTAAGCTACAGAACTTCGTTCTTTTCCTGAGCCCACTGAAACTTTCAAACATGTCAGAAAAAAGTTTCTCAGTCTTTCCCTGTAAGTAATTATTTTTTTCACATTGTAACTATTCTGCATGTGTATCCGTTCAGAAGAGAATAATCTTTCAGTACATACATCCTGGCTCACACATGCATTGCGTGAGTTCTAAACTCTGAATGCTTATGCTGCATCAACTTCTCAGTTCCTCCTTGTAATGTTTTTTTTCGATTAGTCTTGGGAGCAAGAGTTTTCGTTTCTTACTACACTGTCGTCAAAGGCCAAGTGTTTTTTCAAATTCCTATATCATCAGTTTGTCAAGATAAGTTTGTAAGAAAAGATGTGCATCCCTCTCACATTGGTTTCCTTACCTTCACCTTTTCAGTTCCTATCCAAAGCAAAAGGAGGTAGGTGATGTATTTTAAAACAAAAAGGATTTCATTCACCCTTTCATATCTATGTACTCAAGAGCACAAAGATACATACATTCAGTGGTCTGTCCAGCATCCGTAAGTGTGTACCCACCTGGTCTAGTCAGCCTTGCCCAAAATGATGGAGAGGATGTGGGGCACCAGCTACAACGTTCTCCACAACTTCTCTAGCATCCTTCTTATGACAGTATCCATTAAGTCAGTGCTGAATCTATCTTTTATACTCTTTAGGAGCTGACAGTTAAGGGAATGTTTATCTCTCCATCTGGTCCCATCTCTTGAATATGTTTGATTTTCTCACTGTACTGTGTTCTCTTTATCTAAACCTCCTTTTTGTCATTCCAACATTATCTCTCAGTGTCTCAGTTCTTTATTTTGCTCAGTAAACCATTTTAGCTTGTCTTGTCTTATTCATGGGATGTCCCCAGAATCTGCATGAAGTGCTGTGAACTAAAGTCAGAGTGGTACTTTTGCGAAAGGCTGATGCAAGGTGGTCATTTATTGCCCTTGGTGGATAAAACCTTTATCTCTTGAAACAGAAAAATGTATTTTTCAAGATCAGTCTTGTTTGAATTGAGTACCTGTTCACTTTGGATTGTTGAATCCATATTGAAAATACTTACTGTTTTATAGCAAGTTTGTCTGCATGTAGTCAAGCGATCAGGCAATTTCATTACAGTATGTGAAGTCATTCTTGATCTGATGCAGTAAGAAAAGCAACTCTCCAAAAAGTTAGTTTATCTAAAAAAAAAGTTTATCCAAAAGTTGTTTATCTAAAACCAGATTGAGCCCAATGCACGGCTCATATAGACCATTTACTCTAGAATATGTGTGTGTCATCATCTGGTTTTGCATGGCACTTACAATGTTCCTTCTACAAGGCATAGGAAATATAAACCTTATCTCAATTTTGAGAATTTTTTTGTAATACCTCTTTCATATCAAGGTCTCATTTCTGGTGTCATTTTTACCCAGGCAGATAAGCTTTCTCTTTTACAAAAGCTGGTTCTCAGAATCATGTTACCCTTGCACCTCTAGGTTGGTACAACAATGCATCAAGTGTGAATATAGTCTTTTTTTTTTCCCAAGATAAACAAGGCAAGGCATTTTCTTTTAGGACTTAGCCTGAGCAATTGCTAGCAGCATTTGAGAGTTTCATTTGTCAAGAAGATGCTTAGATCATCTTGATTATCCAAGTTTTTGTACTGTAGCTATATTTAGCAAGTATTTCCCCAGAAGGTTTTTAGAAAAATGGACAAGATGCTTTCTCTTTAGCATTCTTCTGCCAAGCTCCTGTGCCTTATTTCCTGGCTGGAAAAGGAGAACTTGGTATGTGGCCTAATGTTCTCGCTTCTACCTCAGTCTGTGCCTCTCTATTCCTGAGGATGATTATTTAAAAAAAAAAAAAAATCTGTGCACATGTTTACAGCCCGCTGTGTCACCATACCAGAGGAAGATATGTGCACTAAGTTAATGCTGCTATATTTCTTTGGTGTGGTCCCACTCTATCTGTTCTAAGTGCAATAGATGACAGTTTAGAGTACCTGAAGTGAGCAGTGATCATTAAACAATTAGATGAAATACATTTATCTGGAAAGGTTTGAAAGCATTACTGTAATCCCTAGCATACCAAGTCCATTCCATTAAATAGTCCTGTTAAATTTTAACAGTCACTAGGCATCAATAAACAGTGCTAGGAAATGAGAGAAAAATGTGATGGAAAAGGTAATGGTTTTTAGAATCAAAAGAACATTTGTTACAATCGCTTGTTCAGCTGTCTCATAAACAACCATTCTAAATTTGTTAATACAGTTCACCCTGTTAAGTTCAACTTCTATGTCTGCTTACCACTCTAATTACCTCCTTTCTCACAATGGAAGTTAGAAGCCCTTTATTTTGTAAATAAAACCATGTAAGGCTTAGGTCAATGCTTGTCCAGTTCTGTATCCTGGATCTGCAAAGAATATTTAGTAAGTGCCAAGTGCATTGCCTGTATTTGAGAAAATTTTTGTTTAGTTGTGACACTTTTTGTTTAGTAAAATATTAATCAAAGATTGTTCTTCCTGTTTTAATTTTTTACAACAGGAAAAGGAAGAAGGCACTATAGTGCTTTAGGGAATTGTCCCATTTTGAACACCAGCAACCAGTTTAACTCATTCTGTTTGCTTCTTGAAGAGATTATATAAGAAGATAGTATATAATTTTTTTCTACATTTCTGCCTTTGCAAAATTAATAAACTGTACCAGCACAAATTATGACAAAATTCTGAAGACATGTTAAAATGCAAGTTCAGAATTATATGACAGTGAAGATATTATTCCATTCACCGATGCCTCAAGATTTGGTGTTAGAATGTGATCTGATGATTATTAGTAATGGCAACAATCCAAATGAATCCCCATTTTTATTACACTGAAAATTATCTTTAATATCTGAAATTAATTGCCTCTATTTTGCTTACACATTTAGTTTAATTTTAAAAGGCAAAATATGTATAATCTCTTTAAGAGGAGCATTTATGAATAGGGTGGAATTTGATTTCTTCAGTTAAGTTTCAGCAGTATGTTTGTTTCAAGGGAATGGAAGTGGTTCTTTCTATTTCTGATCCCTTTCACACTATTATTGCATATTACTGGACAAGAATTTCTATAGGCATTTATTAATATTTACATTTACTGAAACCTGCATCCATTTCAATATGTCATTTTTTATTTAAACTAGCAATACTGGAGACCATAAGAATGTATTTATGGCAAAAGTCTATTAGGGGTCTTCAAGGTGATGCATGTAAAGTGCTTTCATTTGAAACATATTTCTCTTTAATGACTGTGTTGGAAATGGGGCCTCCCACTTGATTACTCTACAGTAGATTTATTCTGTAAGAAACAGTAACAGGTTTGCCAAGATTTTGAAACAGCTGTTGGCTGTTTTCAAATTTGCACCATTCATTGCAGTTTATTTTTTAAGACCACTTTTTTCTTTTATAAATACTTTTTCAAAATGTGAGGAGTGCCTTTGAGCAAGGAGTTCATATGCGTTGGCACAGCAGTTCTTTGCAACACTTGGTTTGCTTTATTAAGTTTTCTAGCCAGCTTCCTTGGACAATGGTTTCACTCAACAGCACTGTCATTATGGACAAAGTGACCTTAGTCACTTCCCAGGTATTGTTAGTAGTTAGCCACTTAAAGGTCATATTGTTTTAAGCTTCTGCAAAGTGAATTGAGTCCCAAATCTTTCCACCTTAACTTCATCATCCAAGGTCCTCTCACTGCTTTAATTGTTTCCTATGGCTTTAGTGGCTACACCCTTTTCCAGTATCCTTACCAACCCTTCCGCTCCTCTTTTACTGTTGAATTCTTCGGGATGTGTAAATGTGAGGAAATACATTGGACAAGAAGCTTTATACAGATTTTCTAAACACAGCCCTGTCTAGTCAAAAGTACAGGCTGTTACAGATATTTGAGAACAAATCTTAAATGCACTTATCCTCAAAGAGGTTTACTCCTCCCTTGGCCCATCTGTTTTCAGAAAGATGAGATCTTCCTTGTTACACTGAGCCCCAGTGCAAACACCTCTCCCTTAATTTTGCTACTCAAAGTGGTCAAAGAGAGCAAATATTTGCTTTATAGCCCTACCAGAGAGCTGGTTTGCTTTATAACCTACCTGTCGCACCATCAGGTCACTACATTGGTGCAACAGTTTTCACCATGACCACTAAGGTATCTTTGATAGGAGCTAGCTCAGTGTCTAAAAATGTTTAAAGGACTCTGTCCTCCACTAGATGTGCTATAGCCCTGTATGTGCTGGAGCTTTTAGAACATCAGTTCAGCTTAGGACAACAAGGCAAAATAGCAGCACATTCAGAAGTGAATTGTCAGTTTGGGAACGGTACATTAAAAGAATGCAAAACTTCAGCACCTAGGATTTACCATGTTTTTATTTTTTCCTTAAGTATGACTTTCTTTCCTGCTTGCCAAGACAGATTTCTGATATATGCAACAGGTGTTTGGGTTTTGAAAAGCTCTACTAGGAGCATGAGGTGCAAATTCTGCTTTCCTTTGTGGGGAAAGCCAGAGAATCAATGAGGCTGCAGGCATAGGAGGGGATCAAAATATGCCTGAAGACAGTGAAAAAATGTTCAAGCAATTCTGAAATGCGAGGATTTAAAGTATTGAATTGTGGAGAAATTGGATGTAAAGGTTGTGTGGCAAAGATCTAAAACAAAGCAAAGCGGTATTTGTGGCTCTTGAGTGATGAGGCTGCAGGGCTTTGAGAGCTTTGAAGAAGAGTAGGAAGTAGCTTGGATGCAGGAGGCAGCAATAGCATAATGAGAAAAGAAAGGGCTATGGTCAGGAAGAACTGTGGGAGAAAGGCAGCCTTGAGCTGGTAGAAGGGTTTGCACACCTTCAGCTGTGTGACAGGAGCGTTGTGCAACTGTTAACTGCATAATGAAAGTGAGGACCCAGCTCTCATATGCCCAGATCTCCAGTTTAAATGAGACTTAGGACATTAAGTCACTACAAATAGAGAAATACTATATAGTATTTGTATTTAATTGTGGTCTGTCTTTCCCTGGCTGTGCTTTTTACCTACCAGCTTTTAGATTTAATTTCTGACCATTAAATTTCACTTAAGTCAATGAATATTTTTGAAGAACTAGGCTGCCACGTGTTGGTGTAAAATAACCAGTGTATTACCAAGTCTTTTGTATAAGGACATGGTTACATTATCTTTGCCACTATGTGTGTTAACAAAGCATTTGATCTAGTGATGATACTAGCTTCAGTACTGCAAGAAAATTACATTACTTTCTACCACTGATTGTTCCACCCGCACTGTGTTTATTCCCTTATCTGCGCATGGAATGGTGTGAGAAGTAATGCCTATTTAAAAAAAGTGGATAGTGTGAGCAAAATTTGTGATGGTATGATAATGATATTTTATTGGCTTTCATTACTATTCACGTACATTATCCTTTTGTAGATTTAACATTATCTATGAAGTGCATCAACCATAATAAAACTTTTATGCCATACTGCAGTATAATGCACAGGCAGGAATATGGTTACTAGTTGAGAATGTATGTCTCTTTTGTAGGAGCCTGTATTTCCTTTGTTTGAAAATACTCCCCACTTATTTAGGAAGCCCCATCTAATTGGTGTTTGTCTGACCTAAAAGTGCAGAAGTAAAAATACTTTCAAGTGCAAGTCTATTTTTCATATATAAATGTAAAAGTTATGCATAATGCATTTTTTAATTCAAAAGAAATTGATTTGCTGCAACATTAAAAATACATTAAGCTCTTTGTTTTTGCATCCACATACTTTTTACATGCCATCTCTTTAACCTGGTCTGGACACTCATCCCGTTGTTTTTCTTCTGTATTTTATCTTTACTTACTGTTCATCGTTGATCTCTGTGTAGTAATCAAGTGGGAGAACAGTTATGTTTTTCTTATGTGTACAGCAAATAATCCAAACTTGTTTTGGAAGCTGTGTAGTATAATCTTTTGATTGTCGTGATTCCAATATTGCATGCCCAAACCATTGAATGAGGTACTTGACATCTTTTTAAACTACTGCTGTAAAGAGTTTCCATTGTGAGTGTTGCATTTATTCAGTTTCAGAATTAAGTAAATTGATCATATCAAAAAGTTATTGTCATTATGACCCATGCATGTATTGGCCAGGATTTTGAAAAAAAGTCTGACAGAGATTTGGCTTTCTGGTGAATGTGGATGGGAAAACACATTTCTGAAGGCTTTAGTTCCGGCAACATTCCAATTTCTTTGTCAGAGTGTAAGCAGGGAAACTTTAGAGTAGCCCAAACAGATTATATTATCAGAAAGGGGAAGGAGTCTAAGATGGATAGTGCTAAATATTTGAGGTTGTTTCTCCTGTTGTGGAACTCTTCCTTTAAATAATCCAACAAAAGGCAGAGTCTCAGATTAGCTAGTTGTTCAGAGCTGTTCTTTCTTTATGACAAGTATAACTGCTAGTCTAGTTATGTATTTAAGGTTAGATATTTTAAATTCTTTTTTCTGAAATAAAATCAAGAATGAAGATAAACAGGTACATTTCTGATGTGCTCTATTAGGTAGAAGGTAGAGGAATAATAATGAAACCATATGCAAGACTTCTACGTAGAAAACATTTTCTGTTCACTCATCTTCTAACAAGTTCATTAAGTATATTTGAGCATTCCTCTTGGCTAACTGTTTGGTTCTGATTTCCCTGCTTCCTAAGTTTTCTTCCACTGGCTTCCTATCTCATTCTACTCCAACTGTAACTCCACCTTGCTCTTCAGGTATCAGGGTAGGGACACCTGTGGCTAATCTTTAGCTATTAACTCCTACTATTATTGCCTTGTGGTAAGAAAGGATGTAAATATAATGCATTTATCTTAACTATCAGTGCATTATACCTTGCTAGTTTCCTGGAATGTTGCCTACACAGCACCTTTCTTTCTTCATTACATTCAGTATCTTAATTCACCACCTTCAGAGTGTTCCAAAACCTTCATGTCTTTTGCCAATAACTACTTGGTGTTGCTCCTGCCTCATCTCTTAATCCACTTACTTAGCTTGTGTTATGGTACAGATACTTTTGGTTTAGAGCATTTACACAGATCTTTCATCGTGATCTTTTATAGCTACAAGTGTTTATCTGTGATGGGGTTCTTGTGCCAAAGTGAGTTTCTGAAAAACAAGGAGTGTATAATCCATGCCATTTTCTGAGTTATTACTTTATCTGTCAACTTCTAGATCATCATACAGGAGTTTACCAGAGAAAGATAAGGATATACCTGAATTCCTTTCTGTGGTATTTGCCATGAAAAAAAAAAATGTGGTTTTTTTATTCCTACTGTCCCTTGCCTTCCCTGTTTAATTCCCAGGATATATGTAGTGTAGCTTGTCCAATACTCATATAACACTGCTTCATCCCTTGAGAAGTATTCAAATTGCACTCTGCAAGATTCCTGTAGAAAACACATTGTCATGTATATTAACTGTGCCATGGATGTAAAACAAGAGTTGACCTTAACCTATCTCCTTGTAATTTATATGTCCAAGTTATATGTCCTTCGTTGCTTGTAGCATACACATTGTATATGTATTTCTATATATATTTTGAAGAAGGGAAGAGCAAGTAATATCAGTTATATGCACCTGTAATATCTCCAATCTCATTTCTAACTGAATCCTAAACCTTCAGCACAACTTGAGCAGCCACAATACCCATATTGGTGAGTAATTCAAGAAAAACTTTTTCCCTGAAGTGCAGTGCATATTGTTGCCACTTAGAACTTTTCCTCAGGTTTCTGTATTATGTAACATTTTTCTTAATGACCTAGTTCCATGTTATTATGTGATATTGTAAGCATTTATTTTTTCCTATTTCTCATTTATCAAAACAAAACTAAATAAATCATTTTTGAAAAAAGTTTCAAATTGGTAAGTTGAATTGGGGTTCTACTAAATTATGTCTTATTATCTGGAACTGGTAATATTTCAACCAGGATATTGGGGAAAGTATCTTTGCTCTAGTTCCTGATGTTTTCTTTTCAGATAAGGATCTTTTTTTCCCAGTTGAGGCTTCCTTTTTTTTCCCTCAGTTAGGAATTATATAGCAACTAGGTTATAATTGCATGTATTTTAATTGAATTTG
This sequence comes from Cephalopterus ornatus, assembly GCA_013396775.1. Taxonomy (NCBI): domain Eukaryota; kingdom Metazoa; phylum Chordata; class Aves; order Passeriformes; family Cotingidae; genus Cephalopterus; species Cephalopterus ornatus. The sequence goes on from VZRE01001309.1 coordinate 114,690, forward strand.
TCTTCTAAAGGAGACATTTTATTTAAGAACGACAGTGTGTATTTCACTTGAGAGTTCATATCAGATGATATTTTAATGCCATAAGACCAGGGAAGGAAAGCAACAATTAACATAAATATTTCCAGTGTATTTTGCTAATGGACACCCTATCAGAACTACATATTTAAATTGTTAATATATTGTTTAACTGCATTGTTTTCTTGAGAATCAAATGCAAGTTAAAAAAACCCAACATTCAGTTGACTGGGTTTTGAGTAAGAATTTCTCCGTTTTACATGGATCAGGTAAAAAGAAACAGGACAATTTAACTTGTGCCTCTGCTAGAGTCCTCCAGAGAGCATAAAGCATCATTGAATTTCCATGGTTCATTCAGTCTTTGGCTTCCTTGATGAGATATCTTAAAAAAACCCAGTTAGTGTGGTTTGAAAGGGTTCACCTCAGTTGTGTGGGATTTTGTTTTACTTAAGCTATGACACAACCATCAGATAATAAAAACTTTCAATTCAGTCTTGACTCAGACTAGAAGGATATTACTAAAGTAATTTTTATTGTCTTCTTCTCTATTTCAAATGACACAAGTTCAATTTATCAGTAAAAGACATTTGTTTACCAGATTCAGCAATTCTGAAAAGAACTTTTGCTGTAAATGAGTGTTTTATTTTACGCACTTCTAACAATATGAAGCCTTTTGAGAAGCTACCTAATTTGTTTCTTTCATACTCTGCATCATATAGGAAAAAATGTGTATAATAAAGGAAAAGTAATCAGGTAGGAGATTTTGGAGATTATATATGTGGTATATTTAAATATTTAAAATAAAAATATAATGTTGGTCTGGCATTAAAATTTTCTGGTTGGGCAGCATAATTTTTAACTGGGAATCTTTATAGCAGTGGCTAAAAATTCTAGACCTGGGTCAATAGGAATCTGTATTGCATTCTGTCAAGTATCGTGACTGATACTTGCAGGCTCCCAGTTATAGCATACTCTGTTCGTATGATTTGTAGAAGGTATAGGGTGTTTTTTTCTTCAGTGAGAGTTTAAGAACTTCATTATTAATATTCAAATCGGATAAGTAACATGTATTCCTTCAAAAATGTTAGTGAATTCAGCATGCAACATGTGTGCCAGATTGGTAATATACTGAGATAAAAGTGATCGACAAAGCAAGTTTAAAATGCCATGGTAAAGCATCATTTATTTCAGAAATTAAGAGTCTGTGTCTTTGTCCTCTAGAGGTGTCTCAGAGAGTCAAATTGATGTCTTGCATGTACTGCTAACTGATTGTGTGGAAATTTTTTTAAGTTCACTTTTTCTTTATTCTTCTGTCTTTTTTACCCATCTTCCCCCATTGTAGCAAATTAGACGGCCGGATGAAAGCAAAGGCGTTGCTAGTAGAGTTGGATCCCTCAAAGTAAATATGTTTCTAACATTTATTTTGCAAGTTTTCTTCTATAGCCTACACTTTTCCTTTTGAAGGGGGAGGTGAGGGGAGGGAGGGAAGGGGCTTTTCCATTTCTCACCATCCCATCATTTTTATTTCAGTATTCTTATTGCTGTTGGGTCACATTTTGTTTGTTTCTGTGCTACACATAGAACAACCTACTGAAGGCAGGCTGCCAGTTAGGTAGCTTTGATGTCACTAGAAATAAGAGATAGTAAAAACTTTCTTGAAGTGCCTGTAATTTGGTGATCATGATTAAACCACTTCTCTGATCTGTGTTGTTTGTTGCCTGTTACATGGAGAAGTGGCTTACTCATCTTCAAACTACTGCTTCCCATCTTCAAACATAATTAAACTTTTATAGTGTGGACACTTTATGCATTTAGTTCTGCAAAATACCATCACAAGATAGTTGAATATTTCATATATATGTAGCCTTTAAATTAGAAAAAAATACTAGAGTAAATAAAGATGAAATGAGAGATTCACATGAGTCTAAGAATGGAGCCACTGTTTTGCTGATAATTAGTGTCTTCTGCCTTTTGATGTTTGTATAAACATGCCCAAATATTTAGATCGCTTAACAGAACAGGCAGATATCTAAACCAGTACCTACCATGCATAGTGTTACACCCTGATAAATGGTTTAGAACCAAGATGCTGATCATATGCAGTCCAAGCCATTTTGTTTAGGTTCCATCTCAAGAGTTTACCTCTATTTCAACTATCCAATTTTTCACTTTTCCCCACTTTATTTCCGTTTAGCACTTTCTCAAGCACTAATTATTTATTTTTTCTTGTTCATTCTCCTTGCCTTTTCTGCCTTCTTGTTGTTTTACCTCTGTTTTGATTTTGTATATGAGTGTATTGCCTTTGTTCCAGGACAAGCCATCCTTTCTGTTCTCTAACATTGTTCTACAGCTGCTCTTTGTGAAAATGTTATTTCACTGAGCACAAAGAAGGGGAGGCAAAAGATTAATTATGTACCTCTTTCCAGTAATGCTACCACTTAAATTGATCTCAGCATTGAAAAAGAAGCCAGTTGCTACTTAGTTATACAAGTTCTAGCTAGAGGCATCTGTAGCATTCCTCACTGTCTGTGAGGCTTTATCTTTTCATCTTGTGATTTGGGAAGAGGTTTTAATTATGGTGTAGATGAGAAGAGCACTGTATATGAATGAGGCCCTGTTTCAGACCACTGAAATCACATGGAGGAAAATAAAAGACAGCACAATTTCTATGCTGTTTTTGAAAACTGTATATGTAACTGTAGTGACCTGTGCATCGTAAGGCTTGGGTCATCATATACAATTCTAGATTCATAATGTATATACATATGCAGAAGATGTAGCTTATTTATGTGGTGGGTTTCACCTATTATTCTTATGGACACCCAGTGATACCTAATTTTGGATGAATATTTGTATCTGATTGCCTAGGATTTAATTCTGTTACCCAAAATACATATTTAGACACTAAATCTTCCTTATAGAAAACGGGAAATCCTAGTTGAGGTTCCCAAACATGAACATTTACCTCTAAAAATTATTCTTTATGGAAATAAATTCTAGACACAGCCTTACCAATAAACAAGCAAATAAATAAATACATACATAATAAAAAATAGAGCAGAAATTCAGTAGCTTTAGAATGATAGTTCCCTTGATTTTTCAGGTTTTTTTCCTGTAGTGGGAAAGAGCCATGTTAAGTGAAGATATCTTGCTTCCAGATTCCAAGTTCACTGAGCTTGTATGTCCATGTTGTTCAAAGCACTTTGATGTCTTGAAATGTCTGGCAGAGGCAGTGAGAAATGCGTTAAGCTATGATTTATTAAAAACAAAATAAAACATGAAAACAAAGAACAAAAGAAAAATGAAGAAAAAAACCCCAATGATCAGAACAGGTTGCTTTTTCAATTCATTTTCTGATGTTTACATGTAGCTCCATCGAAAGCTGGAGGAGCTCAGAGATCACCTAGAAGGCAATGTCAAAGGATGCTCTCTCCGAGTAAATGTACGATTTCACTCGGTGATCTGATTTTTTTAAAACTTCTGCTGGCTGGTAACACCAAATCTGATTGGTTTGTCCTCTCATCCCCATCTTTTTCTTTTCTCTCTCTTTTTCTCCCTTTGTGTTTTCCTTCTTTTCTAGCTGGGGCTTCAATTTAATGTGTATGAGAAACCTGACCTAATTGACAGCTTGTTTAGAAGGATATCTTACTGCATTTTAGTCAATGCTAATCAAACTGCTTGGCTTTACAGAAACAAAAAACAAAAAGCCCCTTCCAAAATTGAAGCTGTGTATTTAAAAGTTTCCTGAATATTAAACTTGGCAATAGATAAAACAAATGCCCTTTATTTAAAGGATAAAAATACCTTCTGCCAGTGATTGATATTCCTATCTGAACCGAAAACTATGGCTGATATAAGGTAACCCAAAAGCGTACAGGTTCACATATACCTCTGTCTTTAGCTTCAATCTTTTTGGGTTAGGTTAATATTTGGCTGAATGACAGCTGTGAAAATTTTGTTGCTTGGGTTTTTTTTAGCAGATTAATGGATAAAATTCTGCAGCATATTTCCTCTGCATTACATTTGTTACTTAATGAAAAAAAAATATGAAAAATAATTAGAATCTAGTGCATGTCATGACACCCTTATAAAGTTGCACATTTTTCACAGAAATATAAAGCAAGTTAAATCTGACATAACACTACAGACAGCAGGACCTCATGTTTAGTAGTTCAACTCATAAATTAAGATCAGCTTTTCAGCAATTCTATGGAAGTGATTTCAAGCCACATAATTTCGTGTATAATGAAAATTAGGAAAAAACGACACTTTTAGCATAGTAGATGTGAAACTTAGTAACCCTTTATCCCTTTGCACATCCATCCACTGAAGGTTCTCTGAATAATTTCTTTGGATTCATGTCCTGTTTGTCTTCCATACAGTTCCATACAGTTCCATACACTTCCATACACTATAGACCCTGTCATTCCCAGCACTATCATTCTAATGCATAATCCACTAAGGTTATACAGTGCAAGATAATTTTGGTAATGATAATAATTTGATAATTTTTACCCTTTGGGTGCTTTTGCTTATCCAGCTACATATTTTGACATAAAGTTGATTACTGCTCATTGTCAAATACAAGTTCTTGAGTTTATAATCTTTTGCAGGTCAAATACAAGGAAATCAAGCTGCTAATATTTTGCAGTTTCTATAAAATAAGTAAATTTGATTAAAGGACAGTATCTTTTTCCTGGCAAATCTTTTAAGAATCAAGTTTTGAGGGGAATAAACTGTGTCATATTTCGGATTTGGTGGCAACTCAAATTTATTAGTCACAATCAAGACGAAGCAAGTTCCTTTATTTTAAACCACTCATTCTTAAATTTGTGATTTAATACTTAAGAACAAATATAAAGCCAGGAAAAAAAATTATGCTGTGAAATCTTGTACTGCAAAAAAGATTTTCTAATCACACATTATTTCACAGATTGTCACATGGGGAAAGATTTCAAATTAAAAGCTGTGACTACATTAGCCGTGACAACATGACTACATGAGTTGTCATGACATTGTCCTGTTCCTCTGTGCCAATTTATCTGTTATTTTGTGACCATACCCTACACGATCTAAGTCAGTCAGTCAGTAAAGAATGTAAGTAATTAAACAAAGAAATGTTCCACATATTCTGCATACGCCTTTAAGTTTCTTAAAACAAGCAGGGCCCATTGCTAAAATTTATTGCTTTATCACTACTGCTCTGACTCATGCGGTAATAATGGATGTTTTAGACAGGACAGCATTTTAAAAGACGATATACGAATGACTGATGAAAGAAAAGAAATACTGGGCAGGGGAGAATTGGAGAAAAAAATGAGGAATCTGCTAATAGTTCATTGTTAAAATAATTTTCATCTTTTCCATACTGCTTTTGGAAAGGGTTTTAGATGTAAGTTGCTGATACTCCTTACAATGTGGCAAAAGTATTGAATGATATGGGAGGGGGAGCATGTAGTATCTGATGGCCAGCTCCATAAGTGAAAATGAAATGCTATTGCACAATTGTGTATTGCAAAATACTATTAAGGTGGAACCTTTGTTCCAGAATGAATTGCAAAGACATACTTTCTGGATTAATTTAAAAGGCTATTGGAAATACGTAGGAAACACTGGAATTCTGCAGAATATCCCTGATGCCACCAAAAGTTTAGAAAGCCTGCCAGATATTTGAAATAAAATTACACTGAAAACATACATGAAAATTGAGTTAATTAAGCAATTTTGGAGGTTGATTAGTTTTCATTTTTAATACCTTTTAATATCAACAGTAACACATAACCATTTACAAAAAGTTAATCCTGACCTGAGATTTGGTTTTGCATTTCTTCTTGAGAAATTCATTAATGTTGAAGTTGTTTTCGTTACTTAATCCTTTGGCCCTTCCCAGAGACCAGTTTAACACTGAACTGTTGATCAAAAATAGTGTTCTCTCACTTGGATGTGTTAGCGTTCCCCCACTGTTCAAATCAATGTAGCAGTAGCAAGTGTATTTGCTACTGACATGATCAACAGTGAAAGAGTTGACTGGTTTATATTTTAGAACTCAAAATACCTGCTAAAACCGATACCCTTATGAAAGTGTGGAATTACTCTGAAATTCGGCAGAACTATGCTTCAGTCTGTGCTTTGGAGATTTTTAGGATTTGGGGGGTTTTTTTGTAGTTGTGCAGGCTAAGAATTTTAAATGCAAGTTTAATTTCCACAGAAAAATGTTATGGAAAGCCTATCAGCAAAAAATTTGAATCTAAGTATAGAAGTTCTACGCAGAGTTGTGAAGTGATATGCCAGACAATTTTTTGTGGCTTTTAAGCAGTATGGCTCCGAGTCAGAGATTCTGGGTTTGTCCAGGAAAAACGTTCTCAGAATTCATAGCAGAGGCCAAATACTGTCAATAGATTATGTTAAATGAAACCGGGATAATAATTTCTCATACAGGCCTGTGTCTTCCAGAGTCTACAGTCTCCTGCGTGCATTTTCTGTCTGACTTTAAGTACTTACCTTCTTTGGCCATGATGAAGGATTACATTTACATGATTTTTATTCTTGATCCTAATATTCCATTATTAAAGATCTGAGTCAAGCCAGTAAAACTCTCCAACTGATAACAAATTGCTCTTGCAGCATTTGAACCAGGTTCTCAGTTGATATAAATAGGCATAGCTCTTTTAAAATCAGAGTGGGGAATTTCTTTGACAGATAATTTGACCCTTAAATTGAATGTTCAGGGTGGGGAGGGGAAGAGCCCAAATGTTATCATATTAGCTTCACCTAACAAAATATGTAGGCGTTGTCTGGTAGCATGCAAAATAAGGAGAGCTGCCCCCTCTGTCAAACTGGAAGAAACAATCACTGAAGTTCATATATGACAACAAATTGTAAGTAGAGTAGGTGATAGATTGCAGAAACATCCAAGTAGCTTGGAAAAGCACTGACATTTAATTTTAATAGCACAGAAGCTTACAAAATCCTGGAATCAGGCAGATGATTAAAAATGGAGACTAGTTAGTGAGAAAGCAACACATAGAAATTATCAGGAAATTATAAGTGTGCAGCAGATTAAACAGTCACATTGTGTGATCCAGTTGAAGATAAAACGTAATCCCCATGTGCAGAGGTGTGCTGTGAGCATCATCCTTTCCTCAAGAACATTAGGTCATTTTGAGGCTAGAACACCTCAGTATACCTTTGATTTCATCGTTATGAGAAAATTAAATAAGTACATTGAGAGGCTATACATAAGAAAAAATAAATTTTGGAGTAAGATTAGGAGATTAAGGAAAATTGTGTGTGTGTGTTTTTTAGCATAGGAAGAAATAAAATATACTGGTATCTTACTGAAGGGAATATTATCATTTGCTCCTATAGGATTAGAACTATGAAAAAGAAAATATAAAATTACTTGCAGTTATTAAATTCTAATTGGAATAAAACTGAAGTTAAATTATTTCATTATTAATGAAAATATGGATAATTAGATTACAGGATCCTTTGACAAGGAAAGTAATAGTATTCTACTTGTAGTAGTTGTCTAAGAGAAAATTAAAGTACACAAATGTCTACCATACCTCCTGTAAATTGGCGTGAGGAGTAGACAGGGTGAGATCTTTGTGAAGTGTTCCAAACCTCCTCACCATTGTTGTTTCTGTTAATCTAGTTGCTCAGACTTAAAATACTGATGCTATGATGATTCTTGCTATTGCTGCATACTTTGGATTCTCACCTGCAAAGCCCAAGCTAATGGTTTTTTTCCATGCTGTTGAAAGACAAATGACGGGAACAATGGCTGGACATTATTTATGAGAATCTTAATTAGAAACTCATCCAAAAGTCTGAGCAAAAGCACACCTATGTTACTTAGAAAGATTTCAAAAGCAATGTTTCTAGGAACAGTTTTTGCTCAGTCGGAAGAGGATCTCTCTTTTTTTCTTTTTTCTTTAATTATAAAATAGACTGTTTAAGAATAATAATTGATTTCTTAAAACCATGGGTTTTACTCTTGCTATTTCTCTGAAGGAATTTGCTGGTTTTGTCTTAATCCTTCTGCAAATCATCTCAACATAAGAAAACGTTTCATCACTTGAAGAAAGTGCTGATGATGTGAATATTTGAGATGATGTGAAGTGATTCGAATTTCCTTGGTAGTGTTATCTGGAAGAGCAAATGAAATACATGATATAAGAAAGTAACAAAAATGTTTTCAGAGTGTTAAAAACTTTTCAAGTAGGAAAAATCAATTGTGTAGAAACATATAATGGAGACATAATTTAACACAGACCAATGTGACTGTGGAAGTGATATTTTATATTTCAATGAAAAAATATGGAATTTGAGACTGAAGAATATTCTTCAAAGACTTCATATGAATACCATGTTCTCTGCTCAATCAGAGCCTAAGTCAGCAAGTGATCGCTAATAACTTATGTGGAAATTCTTGCTGGATTCGTCTTTACCACAAATGTATCCAAACTGCTGTACAGTTTTTTAAGTCTAAGGAAGTTTTGCTTAGTTTGCTAAGAAAGTTAGGCTTCTCATAATTTATTTTTTTCCCCTACAAAAAAATTAAGAGGAGATTTTTAGTGCATTTATAAGAACCATATCTTTTTAATTTTCACTTATTAGGCTGCTTTTACTCATTTTTCACAGACAGTGAAACATGAAATATTTTCACCCAAAGAAAGGATTTCTCCTCTTACTGGAGAGTCCTTTTTTAATACTTGATTTATGTCTGGGTGATTAATAGTTTAGAGTATTGGCTATCCTGTATAAACAAAATGTGTCTTAAGCAATCAGTAAAACTACTGTTACCAATTCACTTGTGTTTTTACTGAAACCTTCTGACAGTGGACAGAGTCCCTCAAGAATCACAGAATTTACGTTGCGTAAAGGCATAATCTGCAGTTTTCTCCTAACCTATATTTGGCCACTAGTCATTGAACTTTGCAAGTTATTCTGGTTTTTGGGACAGTGAGATTGAAGAAAAACCTCCATTGTTAAAATGCTGGTTCTGAGTATGTCAATGTATAAAGTTATACAGGACCTCTAATGGGTTTTCACATTGTAGCCTTTGCAGAGTTAGAATAAAACTAATAGTTTTACATGAAAGAGGTTAGTAAAGTTTTATCCTAGAATACCTTACTGTCCTAAGGATGGTGTTGTCAGTTATTTAGAGGAGGAGGGATTGATGGTTGTCTTCAGATTCATCATTAGTTGTAATTATTTTTCAAATACAACACTTTTTTTTTCTTCTAAGAAGCTTCCACCTTAAAAGGCATAAATTTGGAGTCTCTGAAATAGCTGGTCATGGAAACTTTATGAACCCTCTGTTACTATCTCAGTGCTGGAACCACCTATACAGAAAACCTTCTGAGACCCTTATTGTGCCACCATTTCTTTTTTAACAATGTTTTCTTTTCCCCACTGCACAACCAGGCTCGACTCCCTTCGTGCTCATCCACCTATAGTGTTTCTGAGGTATACTTTGCACGTGTTCTCTCACACAGTCGACCTGCTCACCCATCACACTTCTTTGATTTAATTTCCTTTTATTCTTTCCTTTTTTTGCATTGCACTGTGCACAAGTGGGGAAAAAATCAGCTTGGGGGGCAGATTTTGCATGATCAATCTGCAACCATGTTCAGCGTGGTTTTAAAATCACTGTTCCAGTCTGGGGCCACCACAATGTATAGTCTAGCTAGGCATCTGCTACATAGCACATGAGCTTAAATTATATGATAAAAGCATTCTTAGTTATCTCTTACATTAAAATAAAAATAACAAAATGCCAAATGCTGCACTGGTTAGTCTGACCCCTTTTTGGATAGTGAAACTGGAAAGATTCTGTAAAGATGGCCGTCAAGTTATAATTACTAATTACCTGTCGAGATATAGATGTGTTCATTATATCTGAAGTTCATTATTAATTCACAAAGCTCTGGCTCTGGTCACTGCCTGCCAAAATGCATACACCATTTTAAATACTTCTGTATCAGCCTCATGATCATCTTCTATAGTGAGGTGTAGTACCATCTTAACAGCGGTTGAAAATAAAAATACTTTCAATTGTAATTAGAATGGGGAAAAAAGAAGAAATATGTTAAGATAAACTAGAATTCACAATATCATGGGATAGAAACAGCGTTTATAAAATACTGTCAAATTAACGCCGTGACCTGCCATGTAAAGATTAGGCTTCAGCATATTATTATAATCAATAAATGGACAGGTATCAAAAAGATGGACTTGAGGTTTTCTGCTATACTGAGTCATTCTTGAGCAGATATAGTTATTTATTCTGTATTTTAAAATAATCCCTTAAAACTTGACAAAATCTCATAAAAAGTTAACAGTTTGCTCTATCTCACACTGTGGGCCAAGTTCTAGACCTGATCTGAATGTTCTATTCATGAAAATTATACCAAAATGCAAACATAAAGAGCTCACCTACTCGATCACTTTGTCCCTAAGCAAAAAGATCTGTGTGTAACCGGTACCTTGCTGATGTGTGTGTAATTTGTTCTCAAAATCTTCAGCTTCTCAGGCAATCATTTCTATCACTTCCTTATCCGTAGTAATAGAAAGTTTTTTCCTAGTATCAGTGTATGAATAGGCAAAAGATAAAATAGAACAGTTCTTAAGAAGAAAGACGCTTACCAGTTTTTCTGTAATAGATCAGTAGTTGTTGTCTGGCTCCACCAGGAGACAAGTAATTCTAAAAATGATCAAGTATGTGTTCTTAAGAACACCTGATACGTATTCTGCAGTTTATTGTGACTCATTAGTGTGTTGTATGAAAGCCTCATTGTTTTTATCATTAGCATCAAAACACCAATATAGAATAAATAAATTATACTATATTCATGTGCATACAAAGACACTTTTTTCTGAGCTAATATAGGAGCAAGAAATTAAGTTTAGGGCTTACTGTTTCAAGACAGAAGCCATCCTCACTCCATTCTTCTGAATGATCTGTATGAAATAAAGAAAAAGCAGTGGGTCAACAGTCATTTCATAGTTCACATCAGCAAAAATGGTGAACATGCTCTTAGAGATTATGAATCAATAAGACGCTTTCAGGGAAACTGGACTCTTCATGCTTTGCCTGCAACTTCAGCCATTTGTCCTTCCCTCCACTTTATGTAGGGATCACTGTCTTTGAAAGAAATACAAACCAAGGTATTGCAGCTGGTGACTAGTCAACATGTATGGGTCTCCTGCTTGATCAGATTCCAAAAACTTTTTTGCCTTCTCCAAAGCTATCACTTATTTGCAGTTTGTGGTAAAGACTCTGCTAGCTGAAGTATCAAGATGGCGCTGCAAGACTATGAAAGCAATTCATCCTTGATACTCTGTCCAAGGGCAAGATCTTCATATCTAAAATGCAGATATCTGGTGAACCAGATTTTGTGATGCAGTTTCTAACTAATCAGAAATCAGAATTTCATGCTCATGGAACACACAGTGCAAGACCTAAACAGCCCTGTTTTAAACTGCAAACTAAAGGTGTAAAAAAAAATACAGATACATTATTCTCTGGTGGCAGGACATCACCCTGTGTATTTTTTAATAGACCATTTGAGCCAGTGACAGATCCAAAGGAACAAATCAATTGAAATGAAGATCTCTGTGGCAGTTGTAGCTATTTGAAGAGGCAAGAAAGGGTTGGAGGTTCTCTGGGATCTGTAAAGGATTTGTAGTCTCATTTCTATCTTTGTGAGAGACTCTTCATTTGGAAGTACAGCTTAATGTCAGGATGCATGTCAAGCAATGCTCAATGTCATTTGCTATTATTTTGGAAAATGGGAAAGGTTGCTGTGAGTAAACAACATCTTGACCTCTAAATGACATGATAGGAAATCTCCCAAACAGAAGTATTGTTAAATCAAGTCCGAAAGCCTACCAGCAGTTTTGATCAGGGGAAGAAAATGAGTAATATTGTATTGTATAATGTCTCATATCAGGAGGGAAAAAAAGGCCACACTTTTGATAGGATCTCAGGGTTGTTTCTTACATCCACACCTATTTCTGTGGTTCTTATTCCAAAAAAATATTTTTCTTAAGCTAATTCTTAAAGCACCAAGTTTGTAGATTCTTACTTTTCTTTGTCCAAGTCATCACCAAATAGCTTTGGACCTTCAGATGATATCAGGAACACAATGACAAGAGAAATGGAATCGGTGCTGTGGGAATTCAGCTGAATTGTGCCTTCTGACTAAGGCACAACAAGAGATAACCTCATATAAATGATTTCTGAATTCTGTTTTTAGGAAACAGGTGTATTAGAATCATCATAAAACATATCCTCACAATTTTCATTGTTGAGAAAAGCTCTGGAGTTGGATTAATTGGCACTGGTAGATTGCCAGAAAGGAAAGTGAGTGTACTATTGAGGATTTGCTGTCACGTAGGAGGTCTTTGACTAAAGAACTAGAAGATCTTCCAGCAGAAGAGAAATGGTACCTGCATATTCTGCATTGTGAAGAATTTAAGGCAGAATTTGCTGCCTATGGTTTTTCATAGAAAATGTTCTTGTAGAGGCTATTTTGCACCTGAGTCCAAAACTAGAAAAAGCTTTTCACCTGTTCCTTTTTATTGTCACCTGTTGTGTGGGTGAAACTGTAGATATGGTCAACTGATGCCTATTTGAGAGGAACGGGCAGAAAGATTTTAGAAACTTATGCTTACTTTTAGGTACAGAAAGGTTTTCCTAGTTTGGTGAGCTCCAGGCATTTTAGGATAGTAGTATTATATACCTATTTAGCCCCAGTCAGCACTTTAACAATTCCACTTGTCTAGAATGATGTCTTGTCTTTGTTTCAATTCAGTGAAATTGAAGTGAGTTTCTTTAAATAGTGATTTCCTTGTGTCAAGAGAAGTAAAGCTTTAATGCTCTAAAATGCTATAATGATAAAATACACGTTCATATTCTCCTTAAATTTCACAGTATGCAATAAAGCTTTTCACCCTGGATGAAAACCAGTTAACTTCATGCCTGTAATTTTTGTGAATGTTAGCGGGGCTACTTAAATGATTTGTCTAAGAGTAAAATTCTTAATTAGAACTAATAACGACTTAGCAGTTTTGAAGTATAGTATATTTATAATATATCTGTAATTTACTTATTATCCGGTTGTCACAAAACATAGTAGTTTATTTTTAAATAGCAGTAGTTCACTTAAGAAATTATTACATCAAATTGGCTTCACTTACATTTTTAGAAGTACTCTGACATCAGCTTGTATCTTAAAAATTTCACACACAATGTAAATTGAACAGATTGTCCATAGTCCCCTAATGTATAAAATTACACTTAGGTAGTGTTACGCAATGGCCCCATTTTTTATTCTCATTTGTATCTCAGACTTTTCTATTACCAACATCGGTTTCTTTCCCCCTCTGTCTCCCTCTCTCTCCCGGTCCTCTGGCTTTTGCATGCGCTTTGTGTTTGGCTAAAAGCGTAATGAAGGAAACCTATTGATCTGCTTGTTGGAAGGATAGTGGCAACAAAATGTTTACTGCAGTGCTATTCCTACTTTCTAAACAAATTAAATTTTTCAAAGAGGAAGACACTCAGGTCTGTAGCTTGTCATATGTTTTATTTAGCCTCATTGAGTGGTTGGAACATGATGCCCTTTATTGTGCAAGATCTGCAAAATATTACATTACTTTTTCATTATTTATGGAAATATAATTATTTCCATTAAAATAGTATATATTGGCTGCATACTTATTGATGATATTTGGTTGTATACTTAGCCTTGTTAATAAAACAGCAGAGACCTGTATTGTCTTACCTAATTATACAGAGTAACCAGTACAGGGAATTAAGTAGCAGTATTCAGAAAACAAGAGTCAATCCTGTTTCCTGCAGCAGGTAGTTGACTTCAGAAGACCATTCAGAGACCACATGAAGATTTTTAAGTGCTCTAGGTTAAATTATTTTATATCGTATAAGTTACAAAATGTTGTTAGTAACTGAATCTTGATTTGTAGAACTAAGGACACGTAAGAGACTGGTTCTCCTACTTAGGCTAGATTGAATAGAAGGCAGTGCTGGAAGACCAGGAACTGCAACTCTGACTAGCAGATGTTTGCCACCAGCACAGAACCTAGAATTTAGTTTTAGGCGCAGGATGTTAAGTTCACTGTTGATGTCTGTTGTAAATCTGCCCTACATAGCACAAATAAAGTAAAAGTAAGCCATTTGTATTTTCTTCTCTGATCTCATGCAGGTGTCCAGCAGATAGAGAATTTGGTTCCTTACATCTGACATAAATATACTGAGCCACTGAACAAAAATCCCTTTGTTAAATTGAGATTGCCTATCTTGTTGCCTTAGGAACACCATGTACTTTGTACAGAGGCTTTTCAAAATTTGAAATAATGTTTTTCCCAGAAATAAATGAACACAATGGAGCCAGTAAGGATTCATGAATCAACTGGGGCTCGCCCAGCTATACTGGAACAATCTAGTCCTGGGTTTCAGTGGGTTTGGATTTGGGGGTTTTTTGTTTGTTTTTTTTTTTTGCAGTTGCTAATAGAATAATGAGTTTTTAAGTAAAATTAGAATTTATAGATATTTCTCTTTCAAACACGAACAACAGGTCAGAGCTTTCTATTTGGCAATTGCCATTTAAAGGATTGCATTTTGCTTTGCTAATAGTACCACCTTACTCTAGGCTTAAGAAAAATGAATGAGTTAAAATTCTTACTTTTAGAGAAACATGGTTTCATCAGTGGACATTAAAATGCAAAATTTATTAGAAAACAGTGATCTAGTTTCCTTATTCATAGAAAATAGTTTTGCTAGTTCCATCTTCATTCATGATATTAGGATTAGTTTAGGTAAGGATTACAAAGTATCTTCTCCAGCATTCTCTCTGCCATACGAGAATCGAATATGGCAAAATTTCCAAGTTACATCAGGAAGGAAACTATATTATTGCAGTAATTGATCAAAGTATACATTAATAACTTTGATTAAGGATGTGTTAGAGAATTAATATTTTTAAGGTAATTAAGAAATGTTACTACATTTGTACTTTAAATCCTATTTATCTTTGTTTACCCATTGCTGAATCTCCTAATTAGATCCATTATTAGTTCATACATTCAAAATAGAAGCAAAATTTTACTTAACCCTGCATTTTCTCTGTGCATGGTACTTACCTTGTGACTTCTGCCAAATAAAATTATCCTTTCGTATTAATCCTTTGCACCTATTATTTTGTTCTCTTCTAGTAAGTTCCATTCAAGCACTAAGGTCATTTTCAAAGAACTATTTAATACTTGGGAGAGTGGTAAAAGACGAGGTTTTGAATGGCATCTCATTTTGTGTTACAGATTCTGGCTTAACCCTTATCTATTCAACTTAACAAAACTGCAATACTTTTAGTTTATTTTCATTATAGTAAAATACTTTCCAGCTCTGCATTTATCAGAGAAAGAACAAATAAAGTTTAAAGTGTTTATTAGGAAGCATAGGCACTAAGAAGTTGAATAATAAAATCACAACTATTTTCCAGATGATGTCATATACATTTATATATTCTAAAACCCAAGTAATTGAGAAATAATTTCCATCCTTCCCCATTTGGAACTTTAAAGTTCCTTGCTTTTTGTTTCAAGATAAATCTTTATGTTTCAGTTTTTAATAAATTCTTCCCCTTGCTTCTTGTACCACAAAATAGGGAGACATTTCACCCTGCTAGAGATGTGCAATCCTTTATGAAACAAATTAGATCAAGCTAGAGAGCTATGAATGTCATTTTCCTTTTGACTGGTTATAACTTAGACTCCTTCACATTTTCCAAAGTCAGTCTTGTCATTATTTCACTAAAGGTACATCCATTTAAGCAGAGGAGTTTTTTCCATTTTCTTGTGCTTTACCATTTTTTTGACTGTATGGCAATAATATTGGCTTGATTAGATATAACTGTGAGATTTCTTTTCTAGACAACCACTGTTTTCTTTTTAAATCCAGTATTATACTGTTCACCAGCATGTAGTGTTTAGAATGTACTTGTTTACTACTTAAATCAGCTTGTTTGAAAAGCCAGACATTATTTTGCTTTGTATTACACTAGTAATAACACTTAATGCAACTGTTCTCTAGGTTCAGCTCCCAAAGCAATCTAACTCTTCAGAGTCAACTTCAGTAATAGAATCTGTGGAAAAATTACTCTAGATTCTGAAATAGCAATGAATCAAAGTAGAGCAAAGCTTTTATTACACTGCTGTTACGGCTTTTAGAGTAATCACTGATGTGAAATGTCATCCATGTGATCTAATTTACATGTATCTCTAGTGAGTAGTGTCTGTCTTAATACATGGAAATCAGATATACACAGCAGTAGCAGTATCAGTAATGTATAGCTCAAATGTCAGTGGGTTCCCATCAGTGCTCCCTGTGTTATCTTCCTTTTTTTCCAGTTTTTCAAACACAGTTTTGTAACATGGAAACAACTTCTTTATTTTAGTTAAGCTCAATATTTTTACTTGAGCTAAGAGCATCAAATTTGAAGGGCTTCAAGTACGCCTGTACACTTGTTTGAAGCTTAACTTAAAAGGGCTTTATTCATTTTTAGACTTGAAAGTCGTGAGATTTTGGCTGAATATTGTATACATCAGTGACTATAATATACACCATATATAAGATTATTGTTCCCTATGTTTACTCGTTTTAGCTCTTGTACTTAAATCCCTTCACATTTGGTGCTCCTAGCTCAAATAAAAATATTAAGCTTAACTAAAATAACTGCTTTGGAGTTACACTAGTGCAGAAATTATGATCGTACCACATGGGGAAACATGTTTTGTTGCTGCTCATATAGTTTAAAAAGTAGTCCAACTATTTGCTTTAGAATAATAATAACTGTAAAAATCTCCAACCAAAATTGCTGGTAAACACCAACAAAAAAAGGTGAAAATTAACTTTAAAGATGATTTAAAAATGTAAGAAGTTGGGTGATGGCCTTTTATTGACTCTTTGGGCCTGAAGGTCAACTGTACACTGGATTGGTAGCTTTTGAAGCCACATAGTCCTTGATTTTTTTGTTCCTGTTTGCGTGTGTTCATATTCCTTTAACATAAAAATGCAAGTGATATTACTTGTGCAGTCAGCTTCCCAGAAGATAAGACTGTAAGCATGAAATATGGGTTGTAGAGTTTGTTAGCAGTTTGAGTCAGACTCCTTCAAACGAGTGGAGAGATGATTTTTACTCCACAGACCTTGTACTAAAGGGATGAAGGCCCGCAGGCCTAGGAGCACGTAAGAGAAAACCAGTAATGCTAAAATTTCAAAACTGACCTCTTGCCTCTTCCCCACCAACGTTTATTCATATATTGACAATGACTAGATGCTAAGAGAACTGAATTGTGTTTCGCAGCAGTAGGAGCTGGGTTGAATGGTGCTGGAACAGAAAGCACAGTGCTGTGGCAGGAAGGCCTGAATGGGTACCATTCAGGAAGCTTATATCACATTTTCTGTCTCCATATTAGTGCTGACTTCACTTTTCATGCTGGTAAAACTTCTTCCACCATTTTCAGGGGTACTTATTTTCTCTGTGTCCATTTTGAGACACATATTGTGGAACATTCATGTCACACCACAGCCAGTGATGTGCAGTCACAGCCCAGAAAGCCAGACATATCCTGAGCTGCATCAAAAGCAGTGTGGACAGCAGGTCAAGGGGGAGGATTCTGCCCCTCTACTCTGCTATGGTGAGACCCCACCTGGAGTACTGTGTCCAGGTCTGGGGTCCTCAGCACAGGAAGGACATGGACCTGTTGGAGAGAATCCAGAGGAGGACCATGAGATGATCAGAGGCCTGGAGCACCTCTCCTGTGAAGACAGGCTGAGAGAGTTGGGGTTGTTCAGCCTGGAGGAGGCTCCAAGGAGACCTCACTGCAGCCTTCCAGTACCTAAAGGGGGCTACAGAAAGGCTGGAGAGGAACATTTTACATGGGCTAGGATGGGCTAGTAATAGGATAAGGGTGAATGGCTTTAAGCTGAAAGAGGGTAGATTTAGATTAGATGTTAGTAAGAAACTACTGTGAGGGTGGTGAGACACTGGAAGAGGTTGCCCAGGGAAGTTGTGGGCTCCCCATCCCTGGAAGTATTCAAGGCCAGGCTGGATGGTGCTTGAGCAACATGGTCTAGTGGAAGGTTCTCTGCCCATGGTGGGGGGGTTGGAACTAGATGATCTTAAAGGTCCCTTCCAATACAAACAATTCTATGATTCCATGCTGAGCACTCCAAATGTAGTTGAAATAAATGGCAGCTGATGATCAAATCTCTGTAATCCAACTGGATTGTCTTGTAGGCATGTCGAGTTATATTTAGTCTAGATGTCTCTGGGTCACAGTTTCCCATTTGTAAAATCAAGTCATGCCTCTGCTTCACAAAGATTTTGTAAAAGTAAATTCCTTCATGGGTATTACAGTGTTTCATATTGTAAAACCAAGCACAACAGAGGAATCTATAAAGAACTAAATTATTCCCCATATACAAGAAGGTTTGGATAATGTTTAGTAAGTAAAACATGAAATTAGTCTTTGAGCAGGGAGATTAAAATGAAATAGCCTTATCTTGTTTTATGAGAAGCCCTGCTGAAAATAATTATGATGAAATCACAATGCCTACCTATCAAAGTAAAAATAAGAGTTGCACACATGACATTGATCTGTCCCAAAATATGTTTCACTTAAGCTTGCCAATTTTCCTTGACTATATTTAAATGAAGAATTTATTTTAAAATTTTATTTTGAGGGTTATGCAATTCAAGTTTCCAATTTTTTGCAGTAATATGGATATTTCATTGTTTTAATGCTTCATTGAAATTGGGTCAAGAAATAGAAGTGTGAAACTAGTTGAAATTTCATTGAAAAGCAAAATACTTGTAATACAAATGGAGCTTTTTAAAATGTGAACCTTATTAGTGTATGTCAAGGGTTAGAGAGTAGTTGATGTGCTTGAAGACAAGAATTTCTATACATCTCTTATGTATCTGATTGACAGTAGCTTAAAAGGCTGGTTAATATGGAATGGACAAAAAAGTCTTTTAAAAAAGTTTAAAAAGTCTTAATGCTGGTCAGATGGCGTATAAGTCAGGCATCTAATGCATACTTTTAAGGCTAAATGATTTGTCAGTCAAACCCTTTCTTATGGCAAACAACAAGGACAACGGGAATTTCTTTCCCTCGTATCTCTTAGGAAATACAACTTATTGTCTTTGCTTTTATTTATGCTATCTACTTCTCAAACTGGAGAATATTTCTGGGGCATTTGGGAAATATAAAAATAAAAGATCTTGTTCCTACCTAATACCTAATAATGCAAGTAGCAGAACTTCCGACTTTTCTGAGTGCAGTGTTCCTAGAGATTTCTTGTGTCTTACAAATCCCACTTGAATTTTCATAGCACCAGTTGGAGTTTGTGCACAAATTTGGCAAAAATTAAGTCAAGCTTATGGCTTGATTTAATATGGGCTTTAGTTTATACAAGATGCATGACCTCTTCATATTTGGGTATTTTAATTAATGCAGCCTCTCTGAACAAAAGCACTATGATATTGAATAAGCTCTGAACAGCCCCTAAAATATGACAGAAATGTGCCATCTTTCCAGTGTTATTCATATGGCATATCTGTATGCTGTCCCATGCTCTGAAGAACACAGAATTCAGCTCATTTTTTTCCTCATATAAATGTAAACATTTCATTAAAATTACTCTGAAGAAAAGAAATCCCTCTTTGCCTCTTTTTATTCTCCACTATCAAGCCTATACTACCAGTTTGTAGGAGCGAGTTTGCTTTCCCATTAGCTTACTGATCAGAGGTTTGCTATTTTGTCTCCTTTTTTTGCTGTGTGTATCAGATCTTCCTGTTTTCTCATTCAGTGAGGTGTTCAGCTTGCAATTTTAGTTGGTGTGTAAGATTTTATTTGGATCCTCTTCTAGCAATAAATGTTTTGATTTTGCCTCTCTAGGACAAGGTCAGTTTCCACTGAGAGATGACTAATCCCAGAAAACTGCCCTTTGCCTTTTCATTCCATGATATCTTTCTTTTATACTGCTCCTGTAAAAGGAACCAATTCAGGCCTCGTGTTTCTACAGTGTATTCATCAATCACTTCCATCATCCTGTTTGAACAGTAGTTAGGATTAATCATAATCTGACCATAAAACTCTATGCATGTGTTCATAGTCTACTGGGAAATAATTATCAAAATTAAAAAAATCTGTGTGTAAAGTGTGGGTGACTAGAGAAAAACTCAGAAAAGAGAACTCAGTAATATATGGATGAAGACGTAACGACATATTCAAAATTTGAAAATTGCTTTTGCTCAGTGTCCAGTAACACTTAATAAGTGTGGTAAAAATCTGCTCCTAAAATTATTTTGGCTTCAAATGATTTTTTGCATTTTTCTTCCCACTGACTCCAAATGAGTGATTCCCTGTGTGGAATACTACATTAGTCGTATTTAAACTTTGGTGAGGTGAATCCCACCATCAGTGCTGCTTGTTTTAAAAATTGTGTTAATGAGTAATGTCTGGTACTCTTTTTTCTTTCTCTTTCAGAGGTGATTTCAGTATAACAAGAAAAATTTTTTCTGTTGTTTTGAACTGACTTTAGTCCTAACTCAGATGGCCATAAAGCATTCTCTTAAGACCTCATGTGTTCAGCTCAGTATAAAAGTGCTGTTTGAATAAGAATGCATTTCTGAAATAGGAAGATGGCATGTTTTAATAGGATTATTAAATGCTGAAATACCTTACTGAACATTTTCTGAAGTACGTAATTCCAGATACTTTTTTTTCTTTTTCTGGAACTGGATCATCTTTTTAGGTCCCTTCCAACCCAAGCCATTCCTATGAATGTTTTTTTAATAACTTCATTAATATATTCCCTATTAATTCAATTAAAGCAATTCTCTCTGTTCTTCAGATTAGATTTAAAACCTTCTTTTAATTTAACCAACCAATGTCTTTCATTGCATTTTTTATTTGCTCCTAGTTTAACCTTACGGATATTGCTTAGAATAACAGGCCAAAATCAATTTTTGAAGTGTTGTTTTATAACCAGTTTGAGCTATTGGTTCATGGTTTAGTTTTCTCTTATGTGTTCATTTAGAGACAGTGAATAATGTATGTTGCACTCTTAGAGGATAAAAGGTATTTTAGGCAAAAGACACTGTGCAAACCCTGCAGCTATAAATCAGATCACGTGTGATTTGAAATCTATTTAAGGCAGGCAAATATTTCAGAGACCATGGCATGTGCCACTGTATATTGTACAGAACTCAGATTATGTAATTAGTAATAAAACACATGCAGAAAAAAACACAGCAGCAGCATACTTTCCCACATCATAGAGAATAAGTTGTCTTCATAAAGCTACTGAAGTTTGAAGGTTATATGAGTTATGCACATTCTCACCAGCAGTGAGTGTGGTAGGTGCAATACCTCATAAACAGGCCTGCCTGGTGTTCATGAGACACTGAGAGGAATACAGTTCTTAAACTGTTAACGGCTGCTGTGCTTCGCATTCCCTGCTTCCTTCATTACAGCTTGGCGAACTCATTCCCTTTGCTGTACCTTAGTCCTCTGTGTACATTTGGGTTTCTGCTGGTGGTTCCACATTCTGCATGCTTTCCTCAAAGTGGAGCAATGTGCTTTCCCATAAATGCTAAAGGTTATGGGTCAGCCTCCTGCAGGCTCTGTGTTCCTGAGAAACAGGCTCTTTCTGTTGGTGATAAATCATGGTTTGATGTCATTGTTCTGAAATGTTCTTCATGTTGTAATATTGAGTTGAAATGTACTCCCGTAAGAGTTAGCTTTTCATATTGGGCTGGAAAATCTTCATCTTTGTGTAGCAATTTGTTTTATTATAACCAATGGCTTTTAATTGTACCTCCCATAATGAAGAGCTGACTTAATACTCTGTGCTAATCTTGTTATGACTTTAAAAAGGTAAGTAATTTCTCTAACGATTCCTAACAGTCATGGTAAAGTGTTAAAGGGTTTCTCAGTTCTCTTTTTTCATTTTTTTCACATTAATTTTTCACTTGTAGAATGAAATTTTCTTTGTGTCTTTTTCTATTTTACTCTTTTTTTGTGGACAGATTTTTATTTGCAGCAAAACATATCATGTAAATTTAAATGAATCCAATTTAGTGTAGTCATTGACTTCATTTTTCAGATCAATCGTGACTGATAGATAGAAGCTGTCAGCAGAACTCTTTGTTTTACCATTCCCTTAATTTATTTTTGAGTACTTTATTTCACATTCTGTTTATTACTTCAGCCTATGGGAGAAAGCTTACTCTTCATTCTGCATGATGAAGTTTTATCTTCAAGAACATAAAATCCAGTTTGCTTAAAAAACAGAGTAATGTGAACTGAATGCTTTGGGTTTGATTACATTCTGTCTGAACTACACAGGAAAATGGTACTGGCTGGTAGCCCAGTATATCTTCTGCCAAGATAGATTGTGAGCAAAGAGGCCGTAGAGTGGACAAACAATAAATCTGTGCTTTCTCTGTGAAAGGAAAGACAGCCATAGGTTGTTATTTCTGTAACTGCCTGTGAATGAGAAGAATGATAGTAAATACAACTACTAATAACTCTCCCCAGTTAGTCATGGTACTGTACGTAATGTAATATGGATTTTTCACTTAACAATAGTTGTGAAAAGAATACAGATTTTTTGTAAATGTCACAAATAGCAAAGTAGTAAAACATTCAAATAATGAATATGGTAAAAGGCACTTAAAGCACATAACCCCAGTTATACAAAGCTCCATTGCTGCCAAAACTGTATGTGTTAGGAAACTGGTGGATTTTATTAATAATCATTTTACTGGAGTGTTGATTAAAAATAACATTTAGGATAAGAATGTACAACTCATATTAAACAGAAGTATTATGTAATGACTAATTTTGATGTCAGTTATGTTAAAACATGGTTTGTATTCTGCAGCTGTGAGCATAGGTTGGGAAACGATCAAGTCTAGCTGATCAAGCCTTTTATTTTATTATCATGGATTCCTCTTCCACAGCTGCTTTTAAAATTTGTGGGAAGCAAATTATTTCTCATACTGCATATGTTGCCCATCAGGTGAGTGATAATGTGGAAACTGTAGGCTGGGTATAAGAAATCAGAAAGTAAATATAAAGTCCTCTGTGTGCACAGAATTAAAAAAATGACCTGTAAGAGGCTGTATGTGAAGCCAGCTGTCTTTTGTTGCCATTGTCATTTGGACATTGTAAGAGCAAAACTTTGTCGACACGTTTTTTATATTAGAAGATTTGATCTGCAAATCTCAGCTGTTCTGTTCATTATAAATCTCTTGTTTTTGTCCATACACTAGCTCCACTATAGGTTGGAAGGGCTTAAAGATGAACTGAGGAGGAATAGAGGCTACAACTCGAGAGTAACTATTACTGCTCAAAGGAGCTGTTTTCCATTCGCAAACATTGCTTTGCGCTATGGGTTTGGGCTCCTTCTGTTCCTCCACTTTGTTGAAGACTCTCTCTTGACTTCCATTTTACTTCTTTAGCACTGTCTTTGTCTGCTAACATTTTTCCTCCTTCTCTAGTAGCTTTTATCTGTGTCCTTTGGATCACATATTTTACTTAGTTTGTTTTAGTAGATTGTTTTGAATGTTTGTGTTCTGTATTTTTTGGTTTTTTGCCTTTTTCTTTAGGAATGTGTTATCTCACTGAGTTTCATTCCGCAGTTTGCTGAATCGCTTGGTTATTTTGCAGCAGGCCCCTCCTCATTTTCTCTTTTCATATGTTTTTCAGTGAGAAATAAGAGAGCCTCTTCCATTTTAAACAGTAGTCTTACACACGTAGACCCATGTCTCCTTTTGCACACACCATCTTCTGCCTTGCCACATCCATCCTGCTTCTCTATTTCTCTCTCTCCCTCTCTCTCTTAATCTGTGCTTCTCTTTTTTTTGTGCTTTCTTTCCTACCATTATACCATTTTTTTGGTCCAGAATTGTCCTTTGGTAAATTATAGGTAAATATTTACTTCTTCCAGAGAGAGATCATATTATGACTTTGAAATCTGGTAAAACAACTCTGGGCCAAATTTGGGCATCATTAATATTTTGTTTGCAGTTTTCTTATATAGTATTTTTGGTGGGAAGGGGGGAGGGCTTGGGTTTTTTCTGTTTGTTTTTGTTAAACTGGAGTTTTTTTCAGGGAAGGACACCATAACCCACTCTAAGTTGCAACATTACTTTCCATAAGTTATTCCATTACAATAAGTAGACTGTGTTGCTCTGTAGAATCCAATTTTTTTATGTGAATATACATTTGGGGCAAGCTGCTGTGGAACAGAAGAAAGAGGTTTAGAAGCTGGAGCACAGTTGGTTTCAACCTTTAATGGGGGTTCCTTTCTGAAGACAGCTTCTGGGGGGTAGAGCGTGTACCATTCTTCATCCGTTGTTAGATCATACATATTCACTTTCTAGGCAATTTTTCTGTAACTGCAAATTCCAAGTGAGGTCTGAAAGATAATCTGGATTCACTCCTTTGCTCTTTCAGCAGAGACAAATGTTCTGCTGGGAAATTACACCCTCAGCATCACCTGTGCTATTCCACTTCTTTCACCACACGTACACGGTTTTACTTTATTAATACTCTCATTGAAATTTAAAATGCCTTTGTCAATAAAGTAAAAAAGAGAAGGATTCCATTCTTACTATCTCAGAGGTTTGTTTTCTTGTGAAGTTTACTTTAGTTGGGGTTTTGTCCACGCAAAATGTTTATTATTCAAGTGCTGCCAATGCAGCCAGCTGGCCTGCCAGTAGTTCATCCAAAACCTTGCAGCTTCAGGGTTATTATACATTGTTCTGTCTTTCCAAACCTGAGAAGAATTTACAAGAGCTGATGCCTCAGTATAGATAAAATTTAAACTGTGTTGTGTTTGCAGTGCTGATACTCTTAAAAAAAACAATTCTTTTTTAAATCTTCATGGTAAACAGATGGAACTTTAAATGTCCAGTTTTACTAGAATATTAGACCGGTATGAATTGTTGAATTTCCCTGAAATCAGACTACCTGGAATAGCACAGTGGCAGCTAAGCATCAAGGAATTTATTGAGAAACCATTTGCCATTCTCACACAATTACTTTTTAAAGCAGAATTGCACTGTAAAATTTATACCGAACATACTATTTCTTTTAACCAAACAGGAACAGCTGAGTAAATTTATCTGGCTCCAGCCAGGAGCTGTTTATACAATTTTGAGTTGCTTATCCAATTGCAAAGAATTCTTATTTAACATTTTCAGAATCATCACAATTGAAATTGAATATCGAATACTCTAAACTCTTTCTATAATACCTGAATATATCAACAATGGAATTTTAAATCAAGTAATGATTTATGTTAGTTATGTTAGTGTTCTGTCTAATCATAGGACCTAGATTCAGAGCTACTGTAATTACAACTGTATAAGAGAATGTGGATTTTTTGTTGACAACTGAAGCTTAACATGTGACTTTAAACACTCTGTTCTTTGATTTTTCCCTATTACTGTCCTTAGGCCATGTTGTTTCTTATGGGAAGGGTGTGGAATCAATTTGCTTGTATCAGATTCTGACCATCAGCTACTACTCTTCTGCATAAATATACTTATCTCTTGCAAAATATGTAAGAATGTTGCTGAAAATATGTATAGCCTCTGTCTTTGATCCCAGGAGCTTGCCCATTTTATCTCTGTATTTTGCATTCTTGTTAACTTCTGTAGCTCATAGAATCTGTGCTCTCTCTGCAGGTCCAGTCTAGGTGCAGCAGCAAGGAGAACATCCTCAGAGCAAGTAAGTACTGAAACTTCATAGCTCTATTGAGAAACTAAGACTGCTCAGGAGACAGCAAATGATAGTCAGATCAGAAGTATATGGTTAGGACATAAGTGGGCTTGCAGATGAAATTTAATAACTTCAGACAGTGAAATTCAGTCCAAAGATAAAAGTGTAAATAGCTCCTATTGTTCATGTATTAATGGAGAGTCATCTTTTAATTTATTCTTCCAAATTGCTTTTCTAATGACATGGAGGTCTGTGTTGTTTTTGGTGATGTATTGTTGTAAATGATCATGCATGTCCAGGTTTTATGGATGAGAATCAATACTCAAAGACAATGAAAATGGAAATTCTCAAGTTGACTATACATGATTTTTATTTTCATGAGCATTAATTTGAATGTTGGATTACATAAAACCAAACGAAAAAATGCAAAGATTAAGAATTCAGATTTATTCAAATTATGTGTTCTTTAATTTGCACAATTCTTTTCCTTTGTTTCTAGTGTAAAATTTGATCCACCGTATGTGTGTGTGTGTGTACATATATGTGTAATGACAGGAATAGGAAGTTGTTTTGGTGATAAAAGGAATTTTCTACATTATGCAACCGATTGACTTAGTTGCTTCTAAGCTAGAGGATTATTTTGTCATACAAAATGCAGCTTAATGTAAGTAGTTTTTTTTAGAGCCATCTGACATTTCACATTAGTGAAAGATAACTTGGGAAAGCGTGAGGAGTTGTTTAATGTCACTTACTTGTAATCAAAAAGTACCATTTGGTAATTTTAGAATTTAAAAAATCATTATTTGTTTGTCTCTTCGGTCTGTTTAAATGGATGATACCTCTAAAAGAAGAGTTAGTATTTGTTTGTAGGAAGAAGTAGGGAGAGAGAAGGGTTAGTAGTTACACCTGCATCTTTATTCCTTTCTGCATTAAGGTTATTCATGCTAATGTTAAACCTAGAGATGCTTTATTTTCTTGGCCTCTCTTGCAGTAATAATGAGGTTTACTTTTGGTGTTGGAACAAAGGTGTCAGAGATTAGGAAATTTTATCCATGTTGAAGAACACAGATTTGTCAGAGATTTCTCTGAGATTTCTCAGATTTTAACAGACCTTGGCTTAAGCAAATGACGATGTATTAGGGACAGACTTGCGAATCTGAAGGTAATACTCTGGGCACCATTCAAAGCATTCAGAACCTCTGAATTCATTCACTTTTTAAGGGTTATAGAAGTAATCTCTGAAGTAGCTTACAGTGAATTTTAGGTAGCACTAAAACACAAAAGCATCTAATGGCTGCAGCATCAAAGTTGTTCGCAGCCACACAATTCCTTCAGCTTTCATTGCTGTGACATATTTTTTCCTGGGATCTTCCTTAATTTTTCCCAACTTACAAGAAAACGTCAGGAAAATGTGTGGAATCTGCTGGACCTTCAGGATTTACAGTACTGCTAAGCAGGGTTCCTTTTTCTATACAAAGAAGAATATGGGAATTTTGACTGTATATGACAAATGCTTCCCTTTCCTTTTCCTTTTTAATGAGGTTGTTAACAAAATACAGGCATAATAATTGGAAATGCAAGCTTACTAGGGAGATCCCTGTTGTTAGAACCAAGAGTGAAGTTTTTTCCATTAGTTATACTTTTATCTTACAATAGTTATATTTGGATCACTTCTCCATAGTTTGCTAATGAGAAAGTGAGGTGTAATAGTGTGCAAAGTCTTAATATAGTTAGAATATACCTCATTGGCTGTTTCTATCTTCCACAGAATGCCAACTGCAATCTTAAGGAAAGGAATTTAGTCAATTAGAAATTATTCATGATTGACAAATTCACAGTGCCTGGTTTTATCATCATGTTATCTTCTAAATACGTACAAAGAGATTGTTCAAATAGTTTCTTCCAGAATCTTTCTTAGGAAAATTATGTGGGCGGTTTTACTTGTCTCTACTTTTTCCTCTAAAAGATAGTTACTGTGTTAACAGCAAAAAATAATCAATGAACAATTTCCCACATAAAAAGGCAAGCATGTGTTAGTGCTGAAAGAAGTATCAAATGTACAGATCAATTAGGAAACCTTCTCTTCTGAAGGAAGAACTTACATTGTGTGATTGTTTTGCTATTTTTTTAGTTATTTTTAATTAGAAGACTACACTTTAAGCAATAATCTATTTTTTTCCAGAATTTGAAGGCATGTGCAGCAGCAAATGTAGCTGCTGCAAAGCAAAATCATGTCATTGACAGTTAGTTCCTATTATTTGTTAAGGCTTTCTTATTATAATTTATGTTGCTTCAGGAATATCATTACATATCATATATAGAACATCATCTACTTTGGCTCTCATAAATACCTTCTTGTTCTGGTAAATCCTTTCAAGATACTCTGCAACTGTAATTGTCTTAATCTTTTGGCTTGTGTCTGTTACTCTAGTTTATGTAGTTGTGCAATAGTTCTCTTTTCAGTTGCTTATCTTCACTTCCAAAATCCTTCAAAGCTTGTTGTCTCCTTGTTTACTCTCTCAGTAAGTATCATGAAATCAAACATGCTGCTGGCTTCATTTTCAAACAACTTCTGTGATATTTTCCCCTGCCTGTCCCCTGTACTTGGGAAAAGTAAGCTTGCATTAAGCTGTCCTGCTGCCTTCACTCCAATAATACATTTAACCAACACTTTGCTATGGTGACTACAAAATCTCGACAATGGGTAGGATGCCTGCTAGCTGGAAACACTGTCTGCTGTCCTGCCTGGCCAGTGATTTCATTGTGTTCTGTCTATCCTTCTTTCAAACCTTTTGACTCCCATCTCACTCTTGGATTGCAGACTGGCACAATGTCCATTTTTATGTTTTATCTGTGCACGGCACAGAGCATATTGAGATGTATTTGTGGAGAACAGAGTGGAATGAATCGCCCTGAGTTCATAGTTCATAGAACTGAATTAGCCTCAGATAATCAGCCTCAATGTAAAATACTGAATCATCTTGAAGGGTTTCTCTTTTGGATTAACTGATCCTTTCGTGCTCATCAAGACTTCTGGTATGTGTTTCATTATAAATAAGGATATACACTTTTGTGAACTTTTTCAACTGTAAATCGCAGTTTGTTTTAAATCTCCCTTGGTTCTAATTGAATACAGTGCTTTCCCAGTGTCTGACATGAATGCTCAATGATGATAACTAACTAATTTAGTTTACTCCAAAGTGCCAGATTAGTTTCAGTAAAGTGGTTTAAATTCACATCATTATGAGAATCTGCACATTGTAGCATACATAACCTTGGGTCTTTCTCATTGCAGGTCACAGTGCTGTTGACATTACCAAGGTAGCAAGAAGACACCGCATGTCTCCATTCCCATTGACATCTATGGACAAGGCCTTCATCACAGTTCTGGAGATGACCCCAGTGCTTGGAACAGAAATCATCAATTACAGAGGTATTTTAAGTTGGATATTTTGTGAGGATTAGGGTGTTTATTTCCATATTTGACAACTTACTTTCTCTTTTACTAATTTTGTCAGGTATCTGAAACAGTACTTTCTCCAGGAGAAACTGCTTTCCATGTCTATATCTTTAACAGTTCATCTCAGTCTGTTTTTCCAGTTTCTACTTAGCCTAGTAGACATTCCAGAATTTTCCACTGCTTCTCATGAAGGCAACAATTCCTTTTCTATTCTACCACTACATTTTATCATTTTCTTACTTCCTTTTAATGTTTGATTTATCAAAACTTTGTAATTAAAGGGTAACTGGTTTTGATTTATACAGTGTTTATACAAAGACACCAAACAGCAGGCACAACATCAGACTTTGTGACTGTGTCTATACTCATAAATAAGTAGGGATAGGTGAAGCCATTTTCTGGCCTTAAAAGGAATTAGCAGGGCACCTCTCATGTTTATTCGGCTAAACTATCCTCCCTCCTGAAACAGTGTGTTCATAATGCCTATTAGGTGCCTCCTTTGCTTCTGCCATCCCTTACTCCAAGCCTAACCATTTTCTGGGAGAATGTTCTTGGCGCAAAACCATGACAGGAAGCATGCTGAGAAGTAAACCTAGAGTAGATAGGGGAGAGGAAACCTCCTCCAGGGATTCTTCCAGATGGTCCAAAGGTAAGGTGGAACAAAGAGACAGTGAAACTATGAGCCTCAAGAGGCAAAAGATTTAGGACATTGGAGGACTACAGATAGCAGAGGTCCACATGATTTCTAAATGGAATGTTCTGTCTTCTGGCTCAAAAGTTCAAAGGTTTCATACTCTTCACCAAATCTTTGTGCTGCCACAAGCTTTCAAGATGTCTTCATATTGACATACTGATTTAGCAGACTGTATGTATTATCACACCTATTAGCTTCAGAGATAGAGTCTTGATTTAATGTTCACATAAGTGTAACAATAATGAAGATATTAACAAAGACATATTCCTTCATATTTTTGCAGTGTAGTGCAAAATTGTATCTCACAATTTATTTTTCAAGAAGTATACACTTATTTTAGCACTGCAAGATTTTCAAGTATATCACAGGAAATTTCAGGATTTAGCCTATAGGAGACATCCTAAAGGACACATCTGTGTCTGTGATACTGTAAATTCAATTCTCGTAATCTACAGATAAAAATCTCAAGATAAAAACTAGAAGTTCTTAAGTGATCACCATAGTGTTATACAGACAAATATATAGGATTGTTTTGTATAGGCATATATATATATGGGTGTATGTGTGCACACACATGTACATTTGATAAAAGATGTTAATTTTGAAGAAAGCAATGAATTAAGATTGAGTTTTTTATTTAGTTATGGATTCATTTCTTTTTCAGTTCATATACCTCTAATTTTGGAAAATAATAAAAAGTTAGTCCTGAAGGTCTCAAACTGTGCTCAGAAAAGCACTGTTGTGCTATGTTTGTTTTCTTTGTGGTTTTATGCCTTGAATTAACACTGAGCTCCTCAAAACTATCTTTCAGGAGCACAATCTCTCTGTAAGGAAAGTGAAATGTGTAAAGTTCTAGGATTGCAAATTGCCAAATTGATTTAACCTGATTCAGTTACATTACTAAACATATTGCATAGCATTCATCCTTCTAAATAAAGCTGCCAAATGTTATTCTGTACAAATAGCCAGTACAGTCCTGATTTTGTTCTTGATTAAGTTAAAGTATACTGCAGTCTCTCAAATCTATCTGCTCTCCTAACATGAGGGGGAGGATAAGTAAAATTATCTTTTAAACATGACTTTCACACTGGTAAATGTGTTGCTCAGTGACTCAATAGATCATTTAACCGCTTTCATGTTAAAATACAAAATGGACAGTCCAAAACATTTTCCAGAAGTGCCATAAACCAAAGGCATCCGAAGCATGTTTCCCAATGGCCATCATTGATATCTGGTATGAAGCCCCCAATTAGACTTTTATTCCAACTAAATTCAGTTACCTGAGCATAGCTCTGTACACATATAAGGTTTTAGATATCATTATGAATATTCTTCTGCAACTAAGAAGATGCAGAAGTTTAATTGCTAATGAAAGTGCAGTGCAGAAGCAATCTACACTTTTTGAGCTTAAGCATGGCTTAAGCCTGAGAATAGAGCAGGTCTAGTCCAAAAGCCTAGGTGATTTTTTTGATAGCATTGACTTTTCATATCACAGTGAAGTGCTACCAGGGCAATATTTACAAAATCCATCACCTTTAGTAGAAGATCTGTCTTATTGCTGTGCCCTAGTATAAATACCCTGAGAAACCAAAGTTCTTCACAGAACTGTACCAGTTCCATCACCGAAGCTTTAGCAAATAACCACATTTGAGAAGTGAGTTTAATGTAATTCTCCATTTTGTGTTAAAAAGCTATGGGCATCACAAGGGGTAGTTTGATGACATTGAAATAATTCAGAACATCTTTTTGAATTACAGTTAATCAAAATAAGGTCAAACTGTACTTTTAGAATAATTGCTAAGTAAAAGAGAGTATAGAGGTACTTCAGATTGTCCTTTAGTTGCTGACTTGCTTCATTTTAAATGCCTAGGGCTGCTTCACCAAGTAATTCTAACATTTTTCTCCCTGTAATGAAATTCATTCCCATTACTGGCTGGCCATTTATTCCTTTCTTGGCATGCTGCCAAGAACATACTGTTCAACTTTGCTCTAATTGGTGTGATTTTGCATGCAGACAAGAAGCAAAAGGAAGACACAACATGCCTGCTAAAATTAGAAGCATCACTTTTGTATGAGATTTCGTGCATCTGGGAACAAAGGGTGTTTTTACTAGGTCTTTGATAGCTGCCTTTTCTGTGCTGTAATTTAAATATCTGCTTCTGCATTGTTTTGTTCGGTGTAAGTGTACAAGCTTCTGTGAGCTTTTAATAACTTGTATATTGTGTATCACAGGCAGTGGTGATATGCAGTAATGCACAGGTGAATTAATGTCCATCACAAAGGTGCTTTTCTAGTTGCTTTAACAGGGTTTATCTGCATTTTCATGGCAATACTTATTTCAGAAATGCAGCATGAATATTAAATTCAGGCTGAAATTTAATACATATGGATGTGAACATAAAGATGTTATAGTTATGATAATTAATTGCTAGCTAAATCACTTTGTGTTAATGAGTAGAATCTTGATTATAATACCACTTCACTGCAGCTGAGCACTTCCAAATCGAGTAGGTGCACTTTTTAACAAAACCTGTCCATTTAGTGTGCAGTGTTAAGCCTTCTGCCTTCCCAATGAATACAGGACCACATTGATTTCCCTGTCTGTAAAATAAGAAACATACTTTATGCATATTTCTTTTTTGGCATGTCTCAAGGACCATAATCTCTAAAGCACATATCCATGCAAATTCTCCTGATAGAAATATTCATGCATCCTCTCATTCCATACTTTCAGCTGGATATTGCCTTCCTGTGCACCCTAGGAA
The DNA here is from genome assembly GCA_013396775.1 of Cephalopterus ornatus. NCBI lineage: Eukaryota > Metazoa > Chordata > Aves > Passeriformes > Cotingidae > Cephalopterus > Cephalopterus ornatus. Next base: position 147,448 of record VZRE01001309.1, read on the forward strand.
CAGTGGCCTCTATTATGAGCTGAGCTTCCCTTCTTCTACTTAGACATATTGGAATCAAGCCGATCTCAGTAGTTCTGACCCATGTACCCTTTCCAATCCGTCTAATCACACGTGTAATGAATATGCTTTTTCATGCTTACATTGTATGAAGGGGTAAGTTACATATTTTCCATTCTGTTCCATATCACACTAAAAAAAAGGCTTTTTCTGGTGCCATAAAAGTACCAGCCAGCCACTTGACTGAGGGTGAAGTAATTCATATCAGTCTTTACAGGGAAGCTGAGCCAAATTACAGCTCATCAGTCATAGTCCCTAAGTGAAGGGAAAGAGTATGTTTGAAACAGCTATTAAAATATTTAGAACTATAACAGTGTAAATTTACATAAATAATCCTGACACTTATGTTCACTCACCCTCCATTAAGTAGAAGTGCTCTCAGCAATTAAGCAAAGCTAATCTATTGCAGAACTTTTTGTCAGTTTATGAAGACTTGTCCATTGTTACTGTTGAGTCCTCAGTCCATCACCTCTCACCTTTTGCACACAAGATTCATTTCTGAAATGTCATTTTAAAAGCTTTTGAAAAGGAAATTTTATAAAAATTTAAATAAAGGAAAGTACATAATTCTAAGAGATCTCAGGAGAAAAACTTGTCTTAAAGAAGCAAATACTTGTTTTTCTGTCTGATCCTATGTGGAAGCTTTTATCCAAATCTTTGGGTTTGAATACTTAGCACTCAAAACTACTGTCAGCAATTTAACCATAACCAGGAGCACAGACTTAATGAACAAATCCTTTATCAGTACTTTCAGACTCCAGTCTTTTTTCTTTTATGTAGAGGCAAAAATCAAAAGCCTGAGAGATCTGTGTGTCCCATATATACACATTTCACCTATCACAGCACAGGGCTATTAACTTTTTTCCCCCTTTCACTAGCTGTAATAACATGGAGTATGGTCTTTTCTCTTTTCTAGATGGAATGGGCCGAGTCCTTGCTCAAGATGTATATGCAAAAGACAATCTACCACCATTTCCAGCATCAGTAAAAGATGGCTACGCTGTCAGAGGTAAACACTCACTTCGTAGACAGTGTCTGGAAAACCACTTTATAACATGTTAGTTCACCTGTTTTGGATCCAGCAATGGTTATTTTCCTTTAGATTTGATTCAGATCATTGCTGAAGTCACAGTTACATAGAATGCAACTGTCTTGAAGGAAGGCCATAAAGCTGAGTTCAGATCTTTTAAAGGGATACATAAGTCCACAAGCAAATGTACATCCATGTGTGCTCAGAGACATGCACCTCTGTTGCTGGTGCATTTCTTGCATTACATTAGGAATTCAGGAGAGTAATGGAACATCTGATTCTAAATTACAGATTCTTCTTGTTGTTGATTTAATAGGGATTTTCTTACATATCTATTACTTTCTTGAACTATTTCAGATCCAACTTCCTATTAGTGAATATTTTATTGATTGCATTAGAGAATTTTTGAAAAAACTTACAAGAATGTTCTTTTATGGAGACACCTCAAAAGAAGAGCTGATTTTTACTTTAAAAATATTGCAGCTGCCCTATATGACCCTCAGATTAGCTCAGTTGGTTAGAACATGGTGCTAATAACACCAAGGTTGTGGATTTGATCTCTATATGGGCCACTTACTTAAGAGCTGAACTTGACAACCCTTGTGGGTCCCTTCCAACTCAGAATATTCTGTGAAGTATTCTGTGAAAATTAGTAGTGTGACTTTACTCATTGCAAGCAGTGAATATGGTTTCTCAGGAGACCAGGATTTATACTCTGCTTTGCCACGAAGTGCTACATCATTTTGAGCCAGTTGCTTCTCTGTGCATCAGTTTTTTCCTTTGTAAAGTAACACTGATGATGCTAACCTCAGATATCTATGAAGAAAATTTAAAATATACAGTATTGAACATTATACTAGGAGTAGTATTTAATTGTGGTAGCAGTCGAATCGTTGTAACACCATGTTGAAATTTGTACACAATACCCAACTTCCTGCTGGGGACATTAAAATATCCTTTTTATTACTAGCAGCTGAAACAATGGAAAGCAATTGTTCATGAAATAGTCTGCAAATGCAGGCAATGTAGTATTTTTATATCAAATCTTCCCCGTAGATTTGATATAAAAATAAAATTTCAGGTCTACAAGATGAGTTTGCAGCTGTCTGTGGTCTATGTGTGAGAGACAGTCAGATCAAAATGACAGGTAATAGCAGCAAGGGGGTGCAGATGTAGCCAGAGAAATACAGGTTATGTGACATTGAAAAAAGCTAAGAGGGTGAGCTCTGAGTAGAACACTGAGTGACAAGGGCCTTGGGATCAAGCAAATACTGTCTTGCAACCTGATTGCTGCAGGGTAAGGGAAAGGTACAATCTCAGTAAACATGCAGGAGGAACAGAATGATCATGAACACTGTCTTCAACAACTTCTGTCAGAAACAACACACAAGACCCTAATCTTTGCAGTGGATTCAAGTAGAGTAACACTGAAATATTTGAGTGCATCCAGAGCTGAGTGAAAGGACTGGAAGGAATGTCCTTTGAGGGGCAACTGAGGACTTAGGGTTTGTCTAGTTTGAAGAAAAGGAGGCTCAGAGGTGACCTTACAGCTCTCTATAGCTTCCTGAGGAGGGGAGGGGGAGAGGGAGGTGTTGATCTCTTCTCGCTGGTGTCCAGTGACAGGATATGTGGGAATGGTTCAAAGCTGTGCCAGGGGAGCTTTACACTTGACACTGGGAAACATTTCTTTACCAAGAGGGTGGTCAAACACAGGAAAAGACTTCCTAGAGGGTGGGTTGATGCCCCAAGCCTGTCTGTGTTTCAAAGGCATTTTAATGATGCCCTTAATGATTTGCTTTATCTTTTGGTCAGTCCTGAATTCATCAGGCAGTTATATTCTATTCTGGTTTTTTATATGCTTTTTGTTCTCGTGGACCTGTTATCCTAGGATATGGGGAAAAAAAAAAGCTTGTAGGCAGAGAAAATATTGACTACAGTATTGACTATTGGATATTTCTTACAAAAAAATTAAGGATTAGCTTTCAGTGACATAAACCTGTCTGCCCAAAACCTTGTCCTTTTTTCAAGTTATATCAGTTGTACATCATCTACAAACTTTGTCTCCATATTATTACTAGTGGGGAAATAAAATCTAATTCAGTAGTATTTTATCAGGTTTAAAATAATTTTGGTATTAGGGATTTCTTTTTCTTCTTTTGCTGGATCATCCAAGTACATTTTTTTTCAATGAAGGTCTGACAACTGTTTTCACTAGTATTACATACATTATTCAAGGACAACTAGTTGAAAAGTCCTTTTCTGCTTTCTTATTTTAGATTTTGTTCTAAAACTCATAAATTAGTATGTTTGATAGGCTTTTAAAGTTACGTTAATTATTAGTCTTCAAACATGACTAAGTACCATAGATAATTATCTGCAAAGCTGCAGCCAGTACCTGAGTACAAATGTGATAAATCACTGTGCAGACTGAATGGGCATCCTTCCTGAAAGCAGTTCTTCTAATATAACGTTATCTAGGTGTATATTCAGGACTCTTGAAGTAAAACAGAAGGTATTAAGATAAAGGTTGTTACTGATTAGACTTCGTCTCTGGTAAATCAACTTTTGACAGCTACAGATTTAAAATTAATAATAATACATATGTAAATGTGATCATGCGAACCCAGGTTTTCTGACCACTCTTGGCAGCATGACAGCTGTGCTTGGAAAGCCAGAGTTGCTTGTGCTCCATACATGCTTTACATCATGGTAAAGCGTATAATACCGTGAACACAACTTGCCGAAAGACCTCTGAGGCAGTCAGGAGTTTAAATTTCATAAGTAATTATGCCTTTTTAGTCCCTGTAAAAGTACAGATTTGCTAAATTGGAAGTCCTGGAGACTTGTTAAATCAGTGATCTCTGACTCCTCATTTTCAGTGTTGCTTCAATGAGAAAGTGTAAGGTAGCTAGATCAGTGCTAATCTGAAGTTACAAAAAGGGACAGGACTCAGAGTTCGAATGTGTCAGTCCACATTGCGTTATCTTAGCTCTATTGCTCTTCACAACTGTGTGTTCATCTACACAGTCTGTAATCATTGCACTTTTCCATATTTTCCTTCAAAGATTAGAGATAGAATTTAGAAATGTCAATATTCCATTGTTGTATAGAAAAAGAGGTGCATAATACACTTACAAAACATGGAATTCCCCTTTTTGGAGTAAGATTTGCCCACGGTGGAAATTTTTATAAAAATAATCTCATGAACACTCTTAAATCTTTGTTATTAATGTAATTCCTCCTAATCTTCATTTACTTGACCCCATATTGCCCAGAAATTTTCAGTTAAAAATACTCTGTTCTCTAGAACCTGTAATTTTCAAAATAATAAACACAACTCAAAAGGACCTAGAATGTAAAATGTTTGCAGAGCTTCTATAACCTTAGTCATGCTGACACTGCAGAATCAAATCTTAAATCATCTTTACTTCTCCTATTCTTAATTTATAATGCCATCATTTGTTTTGGTTCATCTTTTACCATTTGTATTGTCCATCTTAACAGCTGCTGATGGCCCGGGAGATCGATTCATCATAGGGGAATCCCAGGCTGGAGAGCAGGTGAGCACAGTTTCTTTTTTCTTTCTTTTTTATGTATTTTTCTTCAGTAAGATTTTGCTTTGTCTTTTTACAAGTCTTGCTAGTGCTCCAAAATTCAGTATTCTTGGATGTGGTGTGAACTAGGACACAGCTGTACCGACCCTCCTGCTATGTGCCTTGGGACATGATTTCTGAAAGTGAGGTAGTACAGTTATGTAAGGAACTAACAAAGATATCCCAAAATACTTCAGAGCATTGTGCTGACATGTCTGATAGGAGTGCATAGAGTAATGGTCTGCCCTGGTACAGTGTCTGGGGACATAAGATTTCTAGTGGCTGAATGATTCATAAACAAAGAAAAGTTTGATTTAACTTCCTTTTGCTGACAGATTTTTAAAGGATGTCAGCTCAATAACTGTTTCCATGAGATGCTTGCACGTTCCACACTGGTACCTGCAAAATGAAGTGTAAGAATTTAGCATGAAGCTTCTAAAGACAGATAACGATCAGAACAATCTTGAGGAAGCCTGGCAGCTTGGTTTGAGACTGGCTTGAGAAGAGTGTTTGTGCACCTTAGCAGATGTGCGGATTGATTTTAAGAGCAAGTTGAGGCAGGACCCATTTGTGACCTGCTGTGCTCTACAAATATACATATACAGACACAATTTGTGATTTGCTCTCAAACTCAAGAGTACATTTCATGAAATTCCTGTATTAATACTGGGGTAATAGGAAAAAAATCAGTTATGTTCAACCACTGTTATTCTGTCACTTTAATCATACCTGCCACCTTCTGTTTAGGAAAACGTGAGTTAATCTAAAATGTTTCTCCAGCTATTTCAAGTCCCAATTTATAATTCTGTGTGTTGTATGTGAAATGATGCAGAAAGGGAAAACGCAGAAGGCAAAACAAAGGATTGGTTGGTTTTAATGAGGATTTTAGAGTGTGTCCATTTTGACTTCTAAACAAAAAATCCTAGTAGAATTGACGTATTTCAAAAGCTGTGTCAGGTTTTAGAAGTATTACCAGTTGCAGAATTATTCCATTTTTTTGAAATGGAGCTGAACTGCCTCTAAATGTGTAACAGACTTTTAATTTGGCTAATCATGACAGATACAGAGAACTGTGAGAATTATTTTTGCTTTAAGTCCCATCCATCATCATGAATTATACTTTGGTATAACAGACACCTTCTCAATACTGATATTCATGTGAACTTGGATTAATGAATCTGTAGTACAAAATATGTAAAAACTACTTTAAATACTAAAAAAAAAAGCAAATGAATGAATTCAGCATTTTTTAACCTGCCTTGTATTTTTAGCCCTTCTTGACTGCATTTTCAAGCATTAGTCCAGAAACCCTTTCTATGGTCACTGTAAAATAGCAAGAACCAACAGAGCAACCCACTGAATTATCACTCCTATCATTATTCCCCTGTCATCAGTATTATCATTTTGCTCATTAAATATCACAGCACAGTGGTGCTTGAAAGCACTCCCTCTAATGGGGAGGACTGCCCATTAGAGGTCTAAAGTGTTTCAGCGTCCTAATCAGTTCAGCAGGTTTGTTCAAAAGATAAAAGGGCAAATGGGAACTTGCTTCCCTCCTACAAAGTTCAAGAGCTCACAAATGTCTCTCTGCAGGGACAGTCTGTCCTCCCAGATTACTGAGAATAGGAAGCCTCTCTGGCAAGGAACAAAAATTGGGTGGGAGGAGGCGTGCAGAGAGAGTGTATTTCTGGAAATACCAGTGGCGAGTTAGAAAAACAAGGCTGTTGACCTCTGAATAATTGGTCAAAGTTTTTTTCTTGGGCCAACACATCTTCAGGTTCATCTCCTTCCCAAGAAATTATTTATAGCCTTGGAAGGCTCCTCAGTCTCATTTCACCCTTCAGCCACTGTCAGCAGCAACATTCTGCTTTTCATGTTACAGACCAATTAACAGAATGATTCACAGCAGGGAGTTCAAAATAGTTTTAGGTTTGGCTCCTCCTGTAGGGAAAAAGGTTATGTAAGTACTAAGTAGAAATGAAGAAAATGGGACTGAGAATGACAGGGAGGCCATATAGTCAATACAGACATTTCTCTATCAATTTTTAAATTGTGTACTATTTTCTGAATTCCATTTCCAGGTGATCATGTTCATGTTAACAACCATTTTTTATTTTGTATCAAGGAAAACTTTCAGACACTATCCTGCTTTGGGAAGGTTAGGGCACACCTGAGATTACTAGTGACGAGCCATCCCCATGGCCTTTGAAACAGCTGGGGAAGAATGGTTTTCTTCCTATAGACTTACATAGTCGGAGCGTAACATTTCCTGCAAGACTTTCTAAAGATGTTTGTAAGAGGCACTGTGACTAACCAGCTACAATACAGGATGAAAAACAGACATTTTCCGTGGTTCCACTGACTTGGGCCCTTTTACAGAAAGGAACATGGCTCATTGTAAATCACACAGGAGAGGTGTAATCATGTGTAAGAGAAAATGCCTGAGATGGGGACTGTGCTCAGTAGATTTATTTCTGCGTTTTATTCAGTGACTAAAATTGAGTAGATTATCACTGATGAAGGCAAAGGGCAGAAACCACTATTGCCCCATTCCAGGTAAAAGCGAGATCTCAAAGGCCTTTAAAAGAGCTTCTGTGAAATTGTTGTATATTAATTTCTAAGAAGCAATCATTTCCTAATCTTCATATTCTCTAGCACAGAAGAATACAGCCCTGGAGATTCACACACAAATCTGATGGTTGAATTTTGTTCATAAAGTTAATCTGATCAAAATCCCAGAGGACAAAAAGGAAATTAAATATATGAGCAACATAACCAATTCTAACAACAATTGTTATTGTATCATAAATTTGTTTAAATGTATCACATTGCATCTCAAAAAATTAGCTCATCTAATAATAAACTCCAAAAACAGTTAGTTACAGCACATTTTATCACCATAGGCACTGATTTGTGGCAATCAATGTAGACATGTTGTATTCTTTGTGGTGCTTTTTAAATGGGAGAAATTTTTTATGCAATACATTGTTTCTCTGAAAATTGTCACCAAAGTCAGCGATACTTAGTTCAAAACAATATTACCTTTTCGTAATAAATCTTTAGATTATATCTACAACAATATGCAGAAGAGTTCCCATAGTCCAAGGCATAAGCTTTGCCTTTTGTAACATTTCTTTTCATAAAAATCAAAATAACACACTAGACAACATTATTTTCCCTTTTAAGCAGCCTCAGTATAAATGGTAGTATCTGCTATCCATCCACAGCTCCTTGCTTAGTCTGTGGTGGGAAATAAATACTATTTTTTAAAAATATTGTTTTTATGTCATCTGGTTTGGATACCTACTTTAGGATAGCATGAATCTTGCCCTAAAAACACACTAACCGTGACATATGGCAAGTGTGATTTTTTTAAAATTTATTTTAGCATTTTATTTATGGTCTTCTCGAAGGATGTTAGATTTATATTGCCTGTGGAAAAGGGTCAAGATTCAATCAGCTCCAGGCTCAGTTGTTTCTTAGGATACACGGGTCACTGTAAACTGTGGTAAGCCAGGTACAGCTTATTCCCAGCCTCTTCCTAGGGCTTCTGTCCCAATAAGTAGTCTTTGAAATACACACATTTTAAAGTAATACCTTTCAGAAGTTATGACAGTGCTAAAGTGGAGTAGAAGAATGGGCAAGGCAAACAGCTTTATGCAGCTGAGATGTTGGCCACTGGTCTAGAGTTTGCAGGTGTCAACAGCCTCCTGTCAAAAGTCATGGAGTAAACGACTGCTGGGTAGGACAGGTAACAGTGCTTGGGCAGTGTACTGCCTGCAGGCCTGTGGGCTGCTGTCAAATATGTGCTAATCACGGTTTGAGAAGTCCTGGATGTATTCCAATGCTACATATGGAATATAGAGTCAATCTGCACATGAATTATATGTGTGACACATAATATGCTGCTTTGATCACAGCTCTGTAGATCTGTGTGTAGCACATGTTCACTAATAACAGTAAAGCCTAAACAAGTGCGGCTTACTTACAGTGCCATGGGGAGCCAGCAATGAAATCTCTGCCATCATATCAGCTGCTTTTAAATGCATTGTTTAGTAACTTTTCTTTTAGTTATTGATTTATTAAGAAATTATTGTCAAATTACAGTTTTACTCTGGATTTTTAAAAATGTATGTTAAAATAGTCTGCCTGGTGAGAAATATTATTAAAAACAAGTTATTTGTTTTATCATGTTGTTCTGATATTTTTCTATTCTTTGTATTGCTTCTGCTGAAACTTCTTAATGTTCTGTGACTTCATATAATTGTAGAACATTACCAATTTTAGGCTGTGCTAAACTGACCCTGACAAAGACAGATATTCTCTGTAAACTAGTATTGAGCTTTCTCTCAGTGTGAAGAAATCTGCTTAAAAATGAAGCAGCTGGTTACACTACTATGCTTATAAGCTGTTGGTTTTCCATATATAGTGTGCTGGTAAAACAAAACAGACCAAAAATCCAACCAAACCAAAGCACATAAATTTCAACCCTGGGGATAGGGTACTCTACAAAACATATTTTTGCACATCATTTTTGCACAACGTTTTTGCACATCTAAGTTTTGAGGAGGCATCTAACTGCTAAATTTCCGAGCCAGTTATTTTTCTGAGCCAACCAGAGTGTCAGTATCTTGCTTCTTCTGAAAGTTATTCTTGTGATAGAAATCTAAGGGGAAAAAACTGAAGCCACCTAATATGTCACCACGTAAATAAAGCTAGATGTGAAGCAAAGACCTTATGATCTTTAAATACATTGGTGTTTATTATACCTGTTGATATCACTCGCGGTATATCAAGAGTCTTGCTGCAAATGAGAATTCTAGTCTTTCAGATTATTTGCATAAAGTTCAAGTGGTTTGAAAGTTTTCTTTTCAAAAGTAGATTAGTTTCTGGTTTTTTATTTTTCAGCCAACACAGACTGTGATGCCTGGTCAGGTAATGCGCGTTACAACCGGTGCTCCAATTCCATGCGGTGCTGATGCAGTGGTGCAAGTGGAAGATACAGAGCTCATCAGGGAATCAGATGATGTGAGTCACAAGTTAAAAACCTGATTTTTCTTTTGTGTGCAGCAGAAAATGGCTCACGATACAATCCTGTAAATATGAAAGATTGTTCTACAGAAAAGCTTTTCTATAATCTCAGAAGTTTGAGGATTTTTGCATCGGTTCCTTGTGGCAATTCTTTTTTCAGGCTGTGATAACAGTATCACAGACCTATGTGTTCTGACTGATTTTTCATCAAAAAAGTGCTGACACCAGAACACTTGGGAGCATGATTTGAGTGAAAGGCAAATGCCTTTCCATGAGTACAGTCCAATTTGAGTGCCTACTGTATTCACATTTTATAATACAGAATAGTGGCGATCTCACCAAGCAAGGAAAAGGTTTTTTTTAATTGCATATTGGTCCCAGAATAATACATTAAAATATTACAGTGCAGCATTACTACTGATGTAATTAAAGCTGAATATGATTTTCTGTGGGAAAGTGAACTGTTTTAAGTGCTGCAAAATCCATGGGATGACTTCAGTTCTTTTAAACTATGTTATAGAGATAATTCTGTATTATCAGAATTGATCTCATTTCAACAAAGGGGAATTCGATGGATTTGGGAGAATATGTCTTCTACGCATATCTTCCAATGGATCTGTTTAGAATAAGGGGTTTTCTTATGAGAAAGGGGAAGTAAGTGCTTCCCAAATTTTTTTAAACCACAAGTAATTTTTTTAAATAGACCTTTATGCTCCTTTAAAATGAGAAAATTGCTAAATTTAAAACCTCTGAAAATGGAGGAAAATCCTCAGGAGGTGGATAAGGTGCATATGCCCCCAGAATGTAAACTTAACTCTGTTTGATTTGAACAGATTTTCCAGCATACCTGTAAATCATATTAGTGCACTACCTTACCGATGCTGCAAAATACTACAGAAAAAATATGAAGTACTAATTCTGTATGCAGAGTTGTCTTAACAAAGTAAAATGTGCTTTTTATGAAACACAGGAGCTCTCTATAAACACTTTTATTGCAAAGAGTCCATCTTGGACTTCCTTTGTGTTCAGGTAATTCCTTCTGAATGATTTTTTTCACTTACACAGCTGTGATTTCAGGACAGCATCATCATATTTGCTGCCCTCTGAGAGATTTTAAGGCAAGAAGATACGTCTCTTGTTGACACAACTTCCAAGTTCAGTTTTGGAATGAACTATGTGTATGGTTCTGTGCTCAAATCAGTCTTTGCTCTTCTGCTGCTGTTCTGACAAGGTGTTCCATTTCACCGTAGCTCCGTGCTATCTTTTGATTGCAGCCGGGGTAAAAGCAGATGAATTCTAGTGTTCAGAGCTGATGAAGACAGCAAAAACTGAAACATACTCTCATGATCCTTTCTCATGCCTTATTACTATAAATGTATAGTGTCTGTATATATATAGTATAAATATAGTATATGTTTTTACATCTCATGAACTCAACAAGGTGTCTAGGCTGTCCTTCTTCCTGTCAGAGAAATTACTGAGTCAGTCCTGCTCTGAGGTTACAGATGTGCGTGTATAGGTTATATCATCCTGTAAAGTACACCATTGCCTTCACTGCTTTTGCTCATTCCATTAGCCTTAGTGAGCAAGTTTTTTGTGGCCATTGCCCACCTCATCATGAGAGAACTATCACATTGCAGAGCAACATACATGATAACCTGGTATTTTCTACTTCTTTGGATGTCTCTGTCCTGTGTTCCACTTCTTATGTATATATTCTCCTCTGCATGTGAGAACAGGTTATTTGTCTACGTGCTTGAACTCTGAATTTTTTCTTGAATGGTCAGCTACCTTCAACTTCTTTTATCTGCATGTAATTGCGAGGTAGAATTCTTCAGTTTCAGCTTGTCTTTGAATATGGCACTCTGCTAATCCTGCTCATAATAATTAGTATAGTGTAATTAATATGTTATTTTTTTCTCTCCCTTTTCTTGTCTGAGTGGCTACACCAAGAATATTTTTCTTTTTAGTGTTAAGAACTCCTTCAGGGCTGGGATTTAACTGAAATGAAATCTCTAACATTAAAAAATGTTCTTATGAAAAGAGGTTATTTTTAAAAGGAACTCACTCCTTGACTTCTGGTTGTGGTACCAGTACTTAAATTTCATAGCAAGCATTCCCCAATGACTGTAGAAGTCATAGGCTTGAAAGAAATTAGAGCTATCCATCAGGAAGAAGAATTCTCATCAGCTTGCCAAATGCACAATAATTGAGAAACATATCTACATCCTTTTCATTTTGAGTTTTTATGTCACCTTGTAGGAGAAAGGAGTCCAATGTGATCAACCAAAAAATGACCGAGCATCAGTGTATCAGTATGGATGCTAAATGTTAACAGCCATCAGAACAAACCAGTTCAAAATATGTTAATACACAGCAAGAAGAAAGCTGCCTGACACACACCAAATGAAAGATGTTCTCAGCATAATGCCATACCTCTCTGCAAGCCCTATCATTAGCCACTTTTGAGTTGTCTCGTATTCCTTAAGCATTCCCAGATATTCATCAGTTCCATATATAACACTATCTGCACATAAACATATTGTCCACAGTCACACTTTCCATGATGCTTTTCAAACCTGGGATTACTGAATACCTCAAAAACCTTTATTTTCTTGTTTCACCTAATCCAGGAGTCCTAAACAGGACCTTATATATTACTCAAATGTACCATTGGCTCTCCTCTTGATTCCCTTTAAATCTTCCTATCTATCTTTAAATGTTATCAAAGATATGGAAATTTCAAATCTTCATGACTGGACAACCATCCCAGAGTGTCATAAAAATCAAATTGTTCTTGGACTAACCATTGCCCCAAATTTTTATCACAAGCTTTTACAGCCTCAGATGGCAGTAAGGGGGATAAAAGGCCATCCTGGGCAACAGCACAGCCATTTTGAACACTCGGAGCCAAAAATCATCTCTTCTCTTTGCAAGAAGACAAGGTCTAAAGAAACAGAATTTACAATAAAAGCATATTTTGAAAATATTAGGATAAAGTAAGAATTTTTTTAATTAGTAGTTTTCTGGATTTCAGGGATTTAAATTTTCACAGTAGGTAAACAGAATCACAGTCTGTAATAACACATTTATTAACTTTAACTTTGGACCCTTAAGTTTAAAACATTAATCTTCTTTGAATAGCTCAGCTGACTCTATTTGATGTCCTTGTCTTTGTAGGGCACTGAAGAACTAGAGGTTCGAATCCTGGTGCAAGCTCGACCAGGCCAAGATATCAGGTCTGTATTTGTAAACAACAAAATATCTCTGTAAAGAATAGAAGGGCTATTGATTTTTAAGGTCATTTTTTAATGAGTAGTACAGACATTTTGACAGTCTAACTAATGAACGTCTATGGACACTCCTCACCTGCAGCAAGACCAATCAAGGAAAGATACTTTGAATCTCATTCTGTTTCTCTTTCATGTTTTTTTTCTGTGCTATGATTTTCAGACCTATAGGACATGACATTAAAAGAGGTGAATGTGTGCTGGCTAAAGGAACCCACATGGGTCCATCTGAGATTGGTCTGTTAGCAACTGTTGGAGTAACCGAAGTAGAAGTTAACAAGTTTCCAGTGGTTGCAGTAATGTCAACAGGGAATGAGGTAAAAAAAGTTTATTTAGAATTATGGTCTGAAATACTATGTCTTCTTTGGGACAGTGTTTTGGATAGGGACTTCCACCCTATTCCCCAGCAAACTCACTTTTTGAACTGCAATTCATGCTGACAGGAGATACTTTTGTGGGGGATCAACCCATGATCAGCTCCTTGTTTTTTCTCCCTCAAGGGCTCTCTCGCAGATCTCACACACTATCTTTGCCAAAATTTTGATAATGTATCCAACCATGTACCAGCTTCTTTCCTCCTGCCAGCAAGGGAAAACCTGTGGAGTAGTCAGGGTTTTAATTCATACTACCAGTCATGACTGAAGAGTAGTTTCTTTTGAGCAGCGTTCCTCTGTAGCTGTAGTGCACATGGCAGATAACCTGTCTTTGAAAACTGCATAGTACTACCAAATGCCTTGCTGTTGTATTGTGCCTTAATATTTTTTTCTAATAGTAGCATGTGTTGAAATTCAGACTATCTCCTGCTGATAGAACTCCAGACCAGCTTTCTAACTGGTTTGTCTCAACTACATGAGAAAAACCAGTTTCAAGATCAACTTAATTTACTACTTTTTCATATGTTGTGTGTTGACCCAGGCCAGCAACTGTTCCTGCCCAATCCCTCCCACAGCAGGGCAGAGAAAGAATAGAAGAGCAAAACCAAAAGAACATGTGGATTGAGATAAAGTCAGCTTGAAGTTTAAAGACAGCATGAAGTTTTGACTGTCCTTTGAGACAAACTTTTGGAAATACAGACACAAACATTAACTCAATAGCTGTATTCTCATACAGCTGGAATATATTGAATTTTGGAAGATTTTAAAAACTTCTAATATGTTGAATTTTGTCGTCTGGTCATGTCCTTACAACTTCCACAATGCCAGTGAAAGTGACTTCTAGGTACTGTGGGTGGCTGAGGCCAGCCTTGCTGGGACAGAATCGTGCCAGGTGTCGTAGCATAGACAGGGTGTGGCATGCAGGAAACACATGGCTAACTAAAGAACAAGCCCACAGACCTTACAAGGATTAGGGATTAGAGCTGAGATGATGATTTATTGATTAGTAACTTCTGTATGATTGTAGATTCTTGTATGTCATTAAAGGGTCCTTTACCTTGTGGGCATTCTCTTTTGTTTCATGTTAAAAAAGATCCTGTACTGTGGGTTTCTTAAACATTCTATGGAAGTCTGCACAGAAACAGAGCTGCTAGCCAAAGCATAAAACTTAGCCTTGTTCCACCTTTGGTTATTCTTACTTTAGTACCTGATGTTATGGCTGAAATTTTGACATTCTTATTAGAAATATTATTATTTACCTCCTTCAAGATTGTATTGTCCTTCTGTGTCCTACAAAAGAGTTCCTAATATATATAAAATGTTTGCATGTGTATGTTTTGTAGTTTAGCTTCCAAAATACATGACACATGTAAGGCAATTGCCATGATACTATCTAGAAAGTTTTTCATCCGAAACAGTAATTGATATAAGAACTAAGCTTTAAGCTTCTGTCTGTTAATGCAGATTGTTGTATTTAAAAAACATATTGGTAAGTAGACAATTAACTTCAAAATTTCCTTTCATACCTTTAAATCTAGTTAGCAACATTGATAAGGTTCCTTTAAAACTATTTAAAGAGAAGCAATAACTTGGAAACTTTTTTTGTTTTGTTTTGCTCAAACATTGCTAATCTTTGAGATTAGAAGCCAGGTATTCATAAGGAGAAAGAAAGTTTTGCAGACATGAACCAAAACGAAGGAAATAAGCTACATAGATGATTGGGCTAAACAAGTACTTTACATATCTTATTAATTTAAATTCACTAAATCACTTCATACATACATTTTATGATATGTGTCTAAAAATATCCTGTCCATTCTGAAGAAGAAAATTCTCACCTGTGTAAAGGCACAGTATTCCAAGGAGATTGACTAAGAGTGTTTCTGGTTTTATAGCTACTGAATCCTGAAGACGACCTCTTACCAGGAAAGATTCGGGACAGTAACCGTTCAACTCTCCTAGCTACAATCCAAGAACATGGCTATCCAACAATCAACTTGGGAATTGTGGGTGATAAGTAAGTACCACATGTTAGTAAAGATGTCACTTCATATTCATGTGATGCACTTTATGGCATCCATGGAAAAAAGGAATACCAGAGAAAATGTCACTCATTGCAAGTGTCACAGTGGTGTGACAGGGCGCATCTTGGAGAAGGTATTTCACCCTTTGTGTTAGAGAAATAAGTAAGTTTTTTCTAATATTAAGACAAATCATTGGAAGAAGTTTTTATTTAATGTTGTTTATTTTGTTTTGCCTTCTGTTTGTTGACACATATATCTATTACTACTGCAAATTGAATTTATTGCTGCAGTATCATTCCAAGCACTATACTTAATACATATAAGATGAGACAATTCTACAGCAGCTATACTTTTTTTTCTGATCCAGAAAATGGAGAAGGAAAGTTTCTCTCAGAGTTTATTTTCCATGCCAAAATTAACTTAGAGTATAAAATTTTGTCAGATTCTGAGTAATTGTGTTTTCAGGAAGGCCACACTGCTGCATGTTGCTCAACACTTCCAGAAATATGTGGAAGAATTTAAAAGGAGCTTTTTAAAAAAAAAAAAGAATTTACTGGTCTCTTTACTTTGATTGCCACAGAGTAGCACCCTACTGATCAGTCTTTCTGTTCCTCGGACACTGATTGCACCTTGTTTCCCAGTGGTAGTGAAGTCCTATCTGTTGAGAGCTCTAGGATAAGTGATTGAAGTGTTCAGTTTTTGTCCTTTGCGGGGCCCTGCAGTGCCTGCCATCCATGACATGAGCTTCTCACTGTAACATATTTCCTCAATCATGTTGAGCCCTAGAGGCTTTGAACAGGCTTTCTGGTTTCTCAGTTTGGGTATCAAACCAACTGACAGACTTGGTCCAATAGGGAATTTTTCAGGTTGTCCTTCTGGGTAGTTAAAAATGAAAACAAAAAAAGAAGGGAGATAGTGAATTTCAGCACCCACATTTCACAGTGATTGATGACAAAGTCCCAGACAGGGAGACACGGTTACTGCAGGGGAGCAGGTCATTTCAAAAGCAGTCTTTCCTAGAGCAATATCCAGTACAAAACATCACTAGCTTGACAGAAAGTATATGAATGAGTCAACCACTGCATGGTTTTACAGTAATGTAACTAACCTGTCCGGTGGCTGCAGGAAATACAGGTGTATTTGAGGTATTCCTACAGGGAATATGACAAACAGCAACCAGCAGCTGTTGTTGTGATCTTAGGGAAAGCAAACTCTTCTGGATACTCTCCAGAGAAACTCTCTGGGTACTCCAGGCATCATTTTTGCTTTTCTGGCCTAGCAGAACATCATTGCTGTTCCAAAGAGCAATAAATATCAAAAACCTCCTTCCCACGAATGCTTCCAATTTCAGGTGAGGATTTCATACAGAGTCTAAACTTGTGAGACTGTTCTTTCCGGAAACGGTATCTAAATGTCCTGGATCTCTAGAGTGTTTTCTATATTATAAGGACCATTTTAAAGTTTAAAACATAGGTAGTGAAGTTTTCAAATACAACTATTACGTATGGATTCTAGATTTGCATAGCTGAAAAAAAAAAAGAAAAAAAAAAAAAAAAAAAAAGGCTCTCAGCTCCTAAGAGTCATCTCCATGTAAAAGAAGGATTGTCAGCAAAATACTGTAGGTAGAACTTTTTACCACCTGCAGGACCGAAAGTAACAGCTACTGTTATGAATATTATTGTCAATGACAACTTACATACTGTCATTAACAATGTGTTATTCCAATGGAAAAGATGCTTTCCCTGGTAGTTCCCTCTGGAAAAATAAGAGTGTGAAGCTTGTTTGTTCTTTATGGCGTTGTCATAATCATATAGTCTCAACTTTGCCATAAAGTCAACACTATCAAATGGAGATTTTAACTTAAGGTCGTTGTGCAAAACTGTGGCTATGTACTCCATTGCCTGGAGAAATTTTTTCTATGACCTCCTAGGCATGGAGTGTCTGTAAAGATAAATAATCTCAAAAGCTCTCAGTAATAGATAGCAAACAATTTTAGAATCATTGAATCATTTAGGTTGGAAAAGACCTTTCAGGTTGTCAAGTCCAACTCAGCACTGCCAAGTCCACCACTAAATTATATCCCAAAGTGCTGCATCTACACATCTTTAAATATCTCCAGGGATGGAAATTGCATCTCTTCCCTGGGCACCCTGTTCCAATGCTTGATAATCTTTTTGATGAAGACATTTTTCTAATATCCAATCTAAGCCTCCCCTGGTGCAACTTGAGGCCACTTCCTCTCATCCTGTCGCAAGTTACTTAGAGAAGAGACCAACCCCCACCTGGCCACCGCCTCCTTTCAGGTAGTTGTAGAGAGCGATAAAGCTCCCCTGAGCCTCCTTTTCTCCAGGCTAAACAACCCCAGCTCCCTCAGCTGCTTCTCACAGGAGTTGTGCTCCAGACCTTTCACCAGCTTTAGAATGTCTTTCTTGTAGTGAGATTTAAGGCCCAAGAGAAATTTTTTTGCTTTTCTACTTCTTTACAAATATGTTTTGTGACCCTTTTTTACTTGTCAGATGCTAGCTGAAAACCAGAGAGCAAACATATATATCTGTCAAAAGTAGTGTCTGCAGCTTTGCTTTCAGTTATGAAAGAGGTTGATACTTTTGAATCCTCACTATTAAGATGATCTCTGAGTCTTGAGCTAGTGATACATTGATAAAGGTAGTAAGAGTTCTTTTTAAACTTTTGGTTTCATGCTTTTTTTAGTTTTATGCTTCCAGAGTCACTTCTCCAGAGGTAGTTACTTTAGCTCATGGAATAGAAATAATGAGCCTCCAATTGTAGAGTGCTTTTGTACTTTGCAAGAAGTTTTGAAAGAATAATTCAGTACTGTTGATCTAGCCAAAAGTCTTCTACACCTGATACCAGGATTTAGTCTTAAAAGTCTTCTGCTGTGCTTCCACACTCACATGCCCAATCCATATATTTACAGCTAAATGCATCTGCGGTTCTGTTTCAGTCGAAAGGAAAATCTGATTCTGTAAATTAGTTTGGTAAGAAGTATGGCATTATTTCATTACATAATAAAGGTACTTAACAGAACATTGCCCATATGGATATTTCAGTATATATCTTTTGCACTAACATGACTGATTTGACGGAGTACCATGGCACTTGAATGAATGCAATAGACATACCAGAGAGATTTTAAAAAGGGTAAAATTTTGACACTTTAGTTAGCATGTTTGTAGAAAAGATGAACAAGCCTTCAGTGTCTGTTTTATGGTTTACTGAAGTTAAACCATAGATTATGTGTGTTTGTGTGTACTCATGTGTATGTGCGTTTTGTATGTATAAAATTTATCCAGACATTGAAAAACAGAAAGATTTTATATGCCTGCAATGCCTGCAATACCTACAGGTGCAGTAAAAATATTGGCAAATATATTTTTCCAAAGAAAAAATTAAAAACTTGTACTTTCTTTTTTTAAATGTCTCCTGGTAATGTATTTCTTCCTTCCCATACTTTAGATTTGGAGTGGTTTTTTCCTATTTCTTTTTGTTTTTATGAATCCTGTTCATATTTGCAGATCTAATATTCAAGCATGAAAATTGTTTTAGAGTAATATTTACAAAGACAAACTTAGAGGTCAGTATTCCTGTATGTCATTTCAGCATGTGAATCACACAGAAGTGGTTACGTAAAAAAATAGCTTGTCCAGCTGCTTCAAAGCCCAGGATTGTGATACATGTAAACACATTCCAAGAGGAAATGTGAAAGGATAGGGAAGCACACAGAATGTCTGTGGGTTTCAGAAGAGTTGTTAGAAACATTTTAAAAATACTTTGCATATTAATTATATGTGAAGTTACAATTTGAACTGACCGTTCGAGTGTTACCTAGCCTACAAGTGTATTTTCATTTGAAACCAATATTTTATATCTTTTGGGAACATTTTAATGATTTCTGTCACTGTTTGCTTCTGTTCTCATAAATTGTACATATGACTCAACATTCAAAAATTAAAGTCAGCAATTCTGAAACTGAAATGAAAAATGAAATTACAAACAGCAATTCCAAAACACATAGATACAGTTTAGAGTTGAAATCCTAGAAGAAAGCAGTAGGAGAAAAGATCAGACCTGAAAATGCAATACATGAAGTTATGTCTGGCTAGAAGCCAAGACTTTCTCTCTTGTGTTCTTAGCAAGTAAAACCAAGCTATTTGAAAAGCACACATCTCTGAGTAGAAGTGGAAGATATATCCATTTGCAGAGCTACTCCAAACTTAAGAAAAAAGGCAAAACCAAGAAAAGGAAGAACCATTCTGATGTTGTTCTTACTGTTGTGTCTTACATTTTTGTCTGAATCTCAGAATACTTGCTAAAAAATTAAAAAAAAACAACTGGCCAGTTAAAGCTCATATTCCAATGTACTTTTGAGTGTTGCCTCCTAATAACAAGACCAAGTAAAAAAGGCTTTGAATTTAATTTCCTTTGCTTACAGTCTATGAAATTATTTGGTTTTTTAAAATCCATTCATAAAAACAAGACTTTTATCTCTGATCTGATCTGTAGAAGTCTAATTATCAGGATATTTTTGCGTCTGATTATTTCATTTGTGTTGTTCTTTTTATCCACTGTTTGTTTAAAGTTTAGCCTTAGCAAAATCTGCTCTGGGCCTCTGTTCTAGAAGGTCATCTTCCATCTTGACAGCTTTTCTTCTGTGAGAGGCTCTCTTATTAAACTTGCTAAAGAATTTTGATTGCATATGTAATGAATTCAGTTTCCTCTCTTTTTACCTTTGTTTACATGAGTGCATTTCCCCCTTCTCTATGTTCGTTTCCCTATTTTCTAATTCCCTTATAGTTTTTCTCAGAGACATCTATAACATTAGCTGCTTCCAGCTGCATTTTCATTTATGAGCCTGGGATTTACAGTGGAGAGAGAAAGAATCTCTCTCTTCTTAGGATAAAAATTTAGGAAATTCACATTATCTGCTCAGTTGCTTTAAAAATTTATGCAAATAATTACTAAATCATATGAGATAAATCCTAAAAGCCTATGAGAGCTTTTCTGCATTAGAAGTGTTTAGTCTTTTATTTATATACCTCCCCTTTTTGACATCTTGTTTGACAAGGAGCTTCTAAATGACAGGTACACCACTTAAATGTCACCCTTGCTATTGTGACAGCATTACTCTATAATATCCCTAAAATAAAGGCTTTGAAAGAGTCCCTTCATATTTTGGAAGGGATACTGAGGTCTTATTCAAGAGTTTAGTCTGCTTGAATTTTATGTTTGCCAACCAAAAAAAGGTTTAAATCTTTTGTACTTGTGTGGGTTGCATGTAACTGCCAGTATTATAATTCTGATGGAACATCTGGAGTGGAGGGAAAAAAGCAGAGAAACTGTTCCAACAGCAGAATTTGTCATGCAATATCAGCCTCACATATATCATCATATGAGTAAGAATGTGAGGTACAGGCAGAATTCAGGCACAGAATCCTTGCCTCTCCCTGCACCAGTTTAGTGCCCAGCTTGGGTACAATTAAATATACTGTGAACAAAAGTAGTAGTAGTAGTAGTATCATTTTACGAATGACTGCAAGAAAACGCTTGTTAGAGAAAAGGCCTTAAATTAAATGTCACAATGGTAGTTTTTGCTAAAATGACTTCAGTTCAAGATCTGCTCACAGAATGATGGTGTTATAAAGGGTGATCGTAGACTAATGAATGCAGGGACACAGGGTAATGGTTTGAAGGTGATTCAGATGTGGAGGTCATCTCCTTCACTGTGCCCGGTCAAGAATATTCTCCTTTTCAAGCAGAAATGTTTAATATCTGTCACAACAACTCTTGGTAATCATTAGGAAAAACTTCAAGTAAGTTGTCTTATTGACAAGTAATCTCATCTAATGCACGTATTCCAAAAACATAAAGAAACATCTGAGCTAAAAGAAAAAAAAATTTGCAAAATGGGGCAGTGAAAGTCCCAAGGAATCTTCTGTACTAGTAGGAAACTACGTAGTGTGACAGGTAATAACATTTCATGCTGTAGAGTTGGCAGGTGCAAAGCTAATGCACAACACGGTGTCATTTTCCTGTCTTCAACACAAGCACAGACTTCTTCCTGAATTAGTATTTATAGAATTGCAGCCCAGTAGTAGAATATGATGGTAAACAGCAAATAGTAAAGAGGACAGAATACTATGAAAATCCTGTCTTTGAAAAAGAGAAGGAATCTATTTGTTGGAGGGAAAGAAAAATTACTGGGACCTATTTTTGAGGCATATGGTAACTATTTTAAATGTACTTGGAGACATAAGTTCTCGTCATAAGTTCTGTTTTCAAGAGAGCTTCAGCTTCTAGAGGCCAAAATACCATTCACTTAAACGATTTTCTTAATGCCTGGAGTATATATAGAAATTTGGGTTCCCAAGTCACTGAGAAATTTCTGAGGATTGAAATTTTACTATTAATACCCTAGAAGAAAATAACTAAAACTAATAAAGGCAGTAGATACAGAACAATCATAGAAGTGATGAACATTGAAGATGGGTCACTGTGTCAGAGATAGGAATCACTTAGAAAACTGGTTTAAGCATATTGTTAATACAGCCAAGTATGAATTGATATATGTAGGGCTGAAGAATGTAAGTAAAATTTACAGGATGGAGGATTATATCCTGAGAAGTAAAGATTTAGGAAAAGATTTGAGAATCATCTAAATACAAATTCTAGCATATATATAAAGAGCTAAGTCTCCTATAGAATTAGAAGGTTATTTTTGACCTCACCTGTGTATTCCCAGGACAAGAACCATTGAATTTCTTACATGCTTGAAAGATGGACTGTGTACTCAAAAGTATTAGAACTCAGGCTGTTTAGTTCAACAAGTTATTTTTACAAGATGACTTGATTACATTCCAATAATACTGAGCCACATGGAGAATAAACTGAATAAAGTTTCTATTTCAGCAATGCCTAAATATTCAAGGTAGACTATTTCAGACTGTAAGTAAAGAATGATTTTAACAAGGATAATAATTAGGAAACTGTATCAAATGCTTTGATGGATACTCATTTCAAAGTGAGATTGGATATATATTTACAGTTCAAACAGAAGCAAGTTCAGGAAGGTTCTCACACTATCCTAAATAAAAGTCATTAAAAAAATGAAAATTATTTCCCCTGGTTGCAAGTAATCTCTTAAATCTTACTTCAGAGAATTAAGTTAATTTTCATGTTATAGTAATGGACGATTTGTAGAAGCACAAACTCAGAAGACCAGTGCCAGCAGATATAACACAACAGAGCTGGAAAAAGGTTTGGATTTTTGAAACTGCTGTCCATAGTGTTGATGAGTAAACCAGAAGGTGAGATTATTTATGAAACCTGAAAATCTTCACTGTGTCACTTCCTGACACAGTGACCCTATTTTGAGAAATAAAGGATGATTTTGTTCTCTGGCAATGAATAGAAGAACAAATGAGGGACTGAAGCCATTTTAGGAAATGGCTCTCTTGGGAAACCTGTCAGAAAGAAATGGATATCTAAACTTATAACCTGAATAGTTTTAATATTTTTCCATGACTTCCAAGCAACATTAGTATGCATCTGATCTCACGGGCACTTTCTGTGATGACCCATGAGAAGAAGCTTGGCAGGGATATACAAGGTGATAAAAGAGGATTTTAGATTTCATGTTAGCAGTGACTGTGTGCATGTGTAACAGTATAACAATAGTGCAGGGGCATTGACCCAGTCTTATCCTCTCATTCCCCACTCAGACAGGACCTATGTGTGCCCAGAAGTGATCTTTGAAATGCCAGACTGAAGCTGCTCTATGCAGGATCAGCTGAGTCTGGGCTGGGAACTGGGGAGGGACATTGACTTTGTTGTTAACAGTCCAGCCAGCTGATAAGAAGATTAAAGAGTTGCACAATGATGATTCATGACATGGTCCATTTCAATCTCTAATATCATATTTCAGTTTTTTAAAAAAGTTTTATCTGTGTATCTTCATGTCAAATGAAGATTTTTTACGTTACATTTAAGAGTATAAAAACATAGATTTCTATTAATTTTATATTTCTGTTACAAAGTGCACTGTCTAAAAATAGTTTTTTCACAGTAAAACTGACTTGGAG
This sequence comes from Cephalopterus ornatus, assembly GCA_013396775.1. Taxonomy (NCBI): domain Eukaryota; kingdom Metazoa; phylum Chordata; class Aves; order Passeriformes; family Cotingidae; genus Cephalopterus; species Cephalopterus ornatus. Next base: position 170,943 of record VZRE01001309.1, read on the forward strand.
GAAGGATATGTAAAAGGTAATGCTGCCTTCATAAAATGGGAATTCATAGCAAAACATTAATTGTTTAAAATAAGGTCATGATAGGAGTAACCTTCTCAGTTTTGGACATTTTTTCTGATCTTACCTCTTGCAAAAGGGTTGCTGGGTATGAAGCTTCTCATGAATGAAGTGGCATCTTTATTGACTATGGAGTTATAAAATTAGGATAAATAGCTCTTTCCCCCTTGTAGTCAAGAAGGTGACAGTTATTGTACCTTGAAACCTATTTCCTGAATAAGAAGCTAAAAGTGTGAGTAAAAATGTTTCAGTGGGGCCCGTCTCCAAATATTTTCCCATTATCTGTGATCCTCCTCCCAAAATGTCAAGTTGTTTAACACTTTGTTTTGCATTGTTTGAAAGTAAAGAGTAAAGAAGTTTCTCCATAGACTCTGCAAGGAAAAATGAACTATGCATTGTTAGCATTCCCATTTGAGCCTAAATCCTTCCATAACTTCACTTTTCAATTCTTATGAGAAGCCTGTCCAAACTGTAATAGAAGTATGTTCCCATGCAATCCCTTTCTCTCCCATTGGCTGGCCTTGCAAAGAGGAAGCATTTCCCATGGTGATTTTGAATATTCAGAGCCACCAAGGGGGACACAGCTGGGCACAAGAGCTTCCCTTTGACCCCAGGAGACTCTCTCCTTCCCTAGCTCTTTATTATACCCCTTCTGCTTCCTTTACCCTCAGGAAGCCAGATGTTTTTAAAGAAGAAGGGACACAGAGCTTCCAGAACACTGCGGAGACAGGCCTACCAGATTGGTGAGCACTGTTTTTAAAACACTTGGGACGTTGAGGCACATGCATGCTCACAGGCAGGCTCAACTGGGTGTCTGTCAGTGCAGAGCTTGGAGCATGGATTCTACCAATGGTTGCCATACAGAAGCAAATGGTGTTTTATTCTGTCCATTAAGTAACACTGCCTTGTCAGTTAAGTTCTTATGCACCAGTGCACTGTAGACTTACATGGCTCCACGATATTGAAAAAATTTAAATTCTGTTAATATCAAGAATGTTTACATTACTCGTCAGTAGCAGCAAACATCTTTATCCATCGAGACTTTTCCCTTCTAAAAATAGAGCAGATTAGGAAAAAACCTGTTTGAAGGTAGTAGTGGCATACAACTCCAGGGAAGACACTGTTATGGCTGTTCAGTCATACCAAGAGTTGAACTTTAATGATCCTTGTGGGTCCCTTGCAACTCAGGATATTTTGTGATTCTATGATACCCACAGACTTGGTTTTCCACTACTATGCTGATTGTCTCTAAAGCAGGCTAACTGGAATATTCATGAAATCTCTAAACTACCCACTATGCATTTTTTCCAAAATACATGTACAGTTATATACTACATCTTATTTAGGGAGATGGTTAATAATATAGATTAATTTACAGAACTTGCCCTATAACACAGACAGGCCAAAGGAGCAGGAGGGATAACAGAGGGAGAGTAAACCACCTGTCATTTCCTCCATTAATAAACAGAAAAAAAATAGTTTCTATAGTTTCATTCTTGTAGGAATTAAAAATAGGTGGAAAAGTAATGAAAATCCTATAGAAGGCTAGTGCCTGAAAATTTAGACATGAGGATCCTCACTGGGGTAAGTGGACCTATTTTTATAACAAGGTTGGAAGATTGGCTTAACGTTCACTTTGCATGCTGTAAAAACAAGTTTCTATACTCGTTACTGAATCCATCTGCCATATCCTTAGCTCTCAAAAGACTGGTTCTTGTTTGGCAATTGGTTGCTCACATGGAAGGCAGGTTGTCATAAATCTGGGTTTTCCTCATGAAATTGACTAAAGAGATCAACCCACTAGAATCTTTTGCTGTACTCTACACATCCAAAAAACCTTTATTGCAATTTATTTACAAGAACCTGTAGTCTTTAAAACATTTTAGGTTAATGTGAAGAACATATGATGATATAGATTGTCTGCTTTATCTGAAACTGCTTAGAAGCTGGAATTTACCAGTAGGTGATCAACTTGAAATTTCTTATGCAAGTCAGTTCACATATCATTGGCAGTAGCCTGAAACATTAAAATGAGCCTTCTGGCTCTTCTAAGCAGTGCTAGGGCAAGCAGCAACAAAATCAGCCCCTAAAACAAGCCTTGCTACCTAAAGTGTGAGCAATAAGAAAATGCTTTGGCTCCCAAAGCAGGAGAAGATTCAGTGGGCTTTTTCTTACACTAAAAACATCTTTATACTTGAAGGAATAGAATCCAGTATTGTAGAGACAAATGAAGTCTCCTTCCATTGATTACCAGCTGTCAAAAAATTACAGAATCATAGGTTGGAAAAGACCTCTGGGATCACTGAGTCCAACCTATCACCAAACATCACCATGTCAACCAGACCATGGCACTAAGTGCAACATCCAGTCTTTCCTTAAACATGCCCAGGGACAGTGACTCCACCAGCTAGCTGGGCAGCCCATTCCAATATCTAATCATCCCTTCTGTGAAGAATGTCTTCCTAATGTCCAACCTGAACCTCCCCTGGTGCAGCTTAAGACAGTGTCCTCTTGTCAGGTTATTGCTTGTCTGGAAGAAGAGACCAGCCCCCACCTTGCTACGACTCCTTTCAGGTAGTCGTAGAGAGGGACAAGGCTCCCCTGAGCCTCCTTCTCTCCAGGCTAAAGAACCACAGCTTCCTCAGCCACTCCTCGTAGGGCCTGTGCTTCAGACCCTTCACCAGCTTCATTGCCCTTCTCTGGACACGCACCAGCACCTCAATGTCCTTCTTGTAGTGAGGGGCCCAGAACTGAACACAGGGCTCGAGGTGTGGCCTCACCAGAGCCCAGTACAGGTGGATGATCACTGCCCTGGTCCTGCTGGCCGCACTGTTGCTGATACAGGCCACCTGGGCACACTGCTGGATCATGTTCAGCCAGCTGTTGACCAGCACCCCCAGGTTGTTTTCTGCTGAGCCACTTTCCAGCCACTCTGGAATCCTGTAGCACTGCATGGAGTTATCGTGGCCAGTTGAGTTGCTGGTCTCAAACGGGCTAAGTTTCTCAGTTCCTTCTCTTCTCTAGTTTCTAATACTGTAGTTTACTCTTCTTGGGAGATTTGCATATTTTAATAAACAAAAATCAATGCATTATTTCATTTGACATTTTCTAAAAAATAGCTGTTTGTTTTAGGACATAGCTGGTAACAGGGAATTTTAAAAGGTCTTTTTATATTGCCTCTGACCTGTGGCTTCCAAGTCATTTTTTTCTGGGAGACAGATATTTTTTTCATGTGGCTAAGTTATGGTTGTGTAAAAGGTAGAGCTTTCTAAAGAAAGCCTTCACTTTGATGCATTGCTTTTAGGAACTGTATTTCTACCTGTCATACAGACATCTATATTGTAGTTCAATAGCAGTTACACTAGTTTACAGGGGGGATGAATTTTCTTAAAACTCACTTTAAATTTATTTAAAATTTACTCTTACTTACAGTTGAGGCTAAAGTAAAAAAAAGGTAAGATATTACATGATAACAATACCATTTCACTATGTGTCAGATTTGGCAATAAATTTGGCATAAAGCAATACTATTTGCTTTACAGAAATGAGTGGCACTAATTACATCCATCCTATTATTTTAACTTCAGTTATTTCAGTACAAGCTAATTCTCATATTTCATGAGTGAAATAATTGGAGAACCACAGCTACCCTTCAGACTCACCAGTGCACTGATATGTCTTTGCTTTGTTTATTGTATTGTGTGGTGTAATCTTCAGTCATATTGTTACAACCCAGCTACAACTGTTGAATATTTCCCATTCCAAAAGTGCAAACTTTTCAATGAATCCGTATTACATCCTTTGTAAGAAGGAAGACAAAATAAAAATCTTTACCAGTGTAGTCCCATCCAATTTATTGGAAAAACTAATAGATTTCTGGTAAGTATAGTGATAAGGTTCATTGTCCTCAGACAGTAAAATAGCCCGAGATAATTTTTTAATTAGTGGAAGCCAGCGGTTCACAGGCTGCTTCTTACATTTAGAGGAGATACACACTATCCTGGATTTACAGTGAATAAAGTGCTCATGGGTTAGTACGACAGCACAGCAACTGAAGACGACTGTTATCAAAGCTTTGGTCCTGTTCTTTCAGCATTGATGGAAGAAATCACTACAGTTCACAAGCACATGCTTGCAGATGAATATACACAAGCAACAGACAAGAATGTGATACAGGACCCTTCATGTAGGAATGTGCTTAACAGTACACAAAACCTGGCTTCTACAGCATGAGACTTTTTCCTGTAGCATTCCCATGGCTATCTGTTTTTCTTATCTCTCCAGTCTTTTGTCATTCTGGCGTATATATGACTGGGAGTCTTCTGAAACAGTTCATGGAAACAATGGAGAAAAAGATGTTATCCAGATACAGAGAAAACATTGAAGCATTGGACAGATGTCATGGTAACTTCAGCAAAAGAGTTGAAGACCTCTAATGAAGACCTCTAAGTAAAATCTCTGAGTTCAGAAATGTAACATAAAAAAGAATACTCTGCAAATATCATTCTTATTTACAGCAGCAACAATTAAAAGACCAGCAAAAAGTACCGAAGACAGACTCTTTTATGTTGCTATCAAATAGACAAAACTTACACAGTCATGTTGAACAAGCCAAAAGCTGCTGTAATTATTCCAGCTTTCCTCACAAGCTGACCTATATTCCTAGGGAAAACATATTGCATCTGTTCAAAGTGATCCAGGGAAATACCACAGAAGGTAGAAGGAAGAAACATTATAGAACATGATGAAATACACTGAGAATTTTGAAACAAATACAGTTTCACAAGAGTGTCCATATGTTACTACGTACACCATCAAAATTGGATTTTCTTCTTCTTTCAGAACCCATTCCAAACATGGAATTCCTAATACATTCAAATATTCATTCATTGAATTACGTTTATTGAAATATATTCATCGATTTACATTCAGTATTACATTCTACAGAAGTTGGATTTTAGTTGGCTAAACCTAATGTGGCATCTATTCACCATTCTGCATCCTGCAAATTACTGATATGTAAAATATTCCTCTTGGCCATGAGGTGAGAAGTGGGTGACAGACTTTATCTTTATGCCTAGCTGCATTTATCTGTTCAGTTTGAAATCTGTCACCTCAACTGTATGAGCAGAGGAAGAAAAATGAGAGTTAATCATAAAAGATCAAATCCATATCCCATCTTTCCTCAAAAAGAAATGTCATTGAGCATGATGAGGTCTCTGAGTACAATAAGTACAGTCTCTTGGTTATTTGGCAGAAGTTTTTCTTTGGTAAATTCCTTGGTTTTTTGGAGGTGGAGTGTTTTTTTCTGATGTCGAACTAGAAGCTTGAAAGGAATCTTTGCATGTAAGAGGAATTTCTGGCAGGTCCTTCTACCTCAGTTAAACCTTTTCTTTTTCAGGGCCTTCTATTTAGCAGAAAAGAGATCTCATAAGATGCAAAACTAATACAAACCACTGTTCTCAGTTTGTGGGCACATGGCCAGAATGTGCTAAACTCAGGGCACCTCCAGATGGCACATAGCCTTTTGAAGTTTACAGTTAACTACTGTAGTTTAGAGAAGCAGCTGGTCTACTTTGGTCTTCAGTGTGATTGATGTAGGATCACTGCTAGCACTTCAGTTTTCACTGTGTGTCCAGGAATCTGTAGCATCTGAATCTGTGAAGGATCATATCTTTCAGCATATAACTGAAATGCTTGAGATACTTTCAAATAAAGTAAAACAGTAGGCAAGAAAGGTTACTCAGGTCTGCTTTTGAACTCACAATAGACACTTCTGCATGCATCTGGTGCATTATGGTGCATGTGTATCTTTCTGTATCCATGTCCAATATGTGTGCTGTAAAGCACACAGTTTTAAGGTGTTAACTCTGATGGTTTGCATGCACAAGTTTTGCAAGTACAGGTTTCTAGAAGACCTCTGTTTCTAAAAGCCCAGGCCTCTATATAGAAAAATACAAAAATCACAAGTGTTTTGATTAGCCACCCAATAGTAATAGCTGTATATGGCAATGGACAGCAAGGACTGGAAATGACTGTCAGGTAATGAGGTTAATTTGAATTAATGAGGCTACTGTGGCAAAGAACATGATGGAAATAGTCCTGGAAATTAGTAATGAACTATGAATTTTGTGCTGTGACAATGGCTTGATAAGTCAGTCCTAACTAAAGGTTGCAGTTCATGTTTAACAGGGATCACTCATTTTATTCCAGAGTGGTAGGTGATACAGAACACCATTTGCTGTTACTTTTTTTCTAAATTAAATTATAAAACTGAGAAGTTTAATTTCATGTATCAAACTTCTGTTGTTAAGGGTTGTATCACGGGAAAAGCTGACAGATTTATAATTAATGAGAGTGAAGCATAACAATAGGATCAACTAAAGTGAATTAACAGACATTGATTTCTATTTGAAAGAAAATTACACTGTAATTTAGGGTACTTCAAAATGGCACTTAAAACATAAAGAATTCTTTGGTCTTGACTCTAATGTAGTTATTTCTTTTGAGAGTGAAAAGGAAAAAATCTACATGGCTCATGTCTATTTTAATGAGGCTTGCATTATTTTCTTGTTCAAGCTTTTAAGCTTTCCTGCGTATCTTTTCAGTTCAAAGATGGCTCAGTAGTCAAGTGTTGCATAAGTTTTCCACAAACTAGCTTTGGTAATCAGAATTTTTTTAATTAATCCATAAGGTGTTCCTATTCTGCTATACTGCCATCCTGCAAGTCCTTTCTTGAAATTAGTGAAATCAAGTGGCATGTCAGCTGCAATGTGATGCATCTGCTTACTGGATGCATGCTGCAGCCATTATACAAGTTACCCTCCAACTAATTTCCAGATTGTAATGCTCATTGTGTTCCATAAAACTGAACAAAGAGGGTCAGGAAATTGTGATAGTAAAGTAGATACTCTGTTTATCAAACTAGCAAAATTAGCAGAGTATATAAAAATGTACTTAAAAATACATGCACTCTTTATGCAAATTATTATGTCTGCAGTTTAAAAAATGTATGTACAGTACACATAATATTTGTGCAGACACAATCTGGTCTAGATGTTTAGATAAAGTTTGAATTTGTCCTTATTTGTCTATACAAATAGTTTCATAAACTCTATGCAGTCCTTATAGAACAAATTTTCTTTGAGGTATTTACAGAAGATGCTCAGATGTGATCTGAAATATACAGAGTATAACTTTTTTTAAAAGTTGCAGCATGTTAGAAAAGCACACTTCCTTTTTGTGCACAATGTCACTCTGACTTTGAAAATCACCAAATGAAACAGAATAGTTTTCCCATCTGGAAATGAAACTTCCCATCAAAATCTACTTTACATTGATTAAGGTATTTACCATCACATTTGAGCACCTGTTACAGTTTCAGTCCATGAAGGAAAAAAATCCAAGAATAGCACTTTGACAAGACATTTTAAAAGATATATCATGGTAAATTAGACCATTAGTCTAGCTAATCCAGTATCCTGCCCCTAGCAATGGCTTCAGAATACAGCTTCTGATTTGTACCTGCTCAGACACTGAGTGTTATTTCTCAGCTTCATGGTGATTTGTCACATGCTTTTTAGAACTATCATGTCATGTTATGCTCAGATGCCAAAGTTATCTTGTCTATTTTTTCAGAATTTAATTGTTTTTAATTATTTATTCCCTTTCCATCTCAATCCAAAGGAGAAGCTGCTCACTGTTACACAACAAATGAAACAAGTAGTATCTTGTTATCTGATTATATCAAATTAGTGTTAATATGCAGTTTGAGCAGTAACTCTCTGCATTAAATCCACCAAAGGCAAGGAAAATGTTTGCTACAGTGTTGATTAAAGATTACAACAGGTGACTCCTATAAGGAGTGCTTAGTGGTAATTGCAGAGTCATGGAACTACCAGCCTGAAGTACTTCATAAAGTCAGGCAGACCTGAGTGACAAAAAGAAGGCTGCCAAAAATGGCAAAAAGAACAAATGCAAGGGAGGGAATTCTGTAAATATCTCCTTTCTTCAGAATGAAAACCAAACTAACAAAATCATTCAGTTTGTTACAACAAAATTTCTATCACATCTTTCATTTTGGAAGAATTAAATGCATTTTGCAACTATCTAAAGATGATATGCAGTGCTATTAGTTGGATGAAGTTTTAGGGATAGAATTTTTAAATGCCTTGCATTACACAGATGGTAAAGATAAGGGTATATTATACAGATCATTTACTGGAAATGCTAAAAAGTGCACCAAGTCCGGTAATATTCAACTTTTTACGTGACATAATAAAAAACTGAATTATGAACTACTCCACTGATATGCTACCTTCATAAAGAAAGGTGAGAATTGAGTCCTCACCTGGTTTGAGTTTGGGCTTATTTTGTGGGGGGAAGGTTTAATTTTATTTTTTTTAAGTAATTTTATAATATACAAACACATATATAAGTTCAGGATGTAAGTAGCAACACTTCCATTCTATTTAACTTTAACAACAGTTTGCTTTTTACTGTTCCTTCTATTATTCTCAAACCACAATGAAAAACAAACACACTTCATAATCCAGAATTAGCATGTCCACAGACAGGTGGTCTTGCTACCTATGAATAACTTCTAAATAAATTAAGATAAAATGAAACAGCCAGCCTGGGGCAAGCTCCAGATAAGGTCCTCAACTTCATCACCCCCTAGTAAGTAAAATGTACTGAAAGCAGTCTTAGGCTAGTAATAGTGGCATTAGTCTCTGTTGAGCTTAAAAAATGCCAGTATGTGCAATGAATATGTATTCCTTGCTGCATTTCAGTCTGCACCCTCATTGGCAAGGATTAAGGAATACTTAGACCTTGGGAGCCTTCCTATTACAAACTCCATAATATTCTTAAACAATATCTTATTACATACAGATAATACTTAGACAATCAATATGAAAGAATTGGTTCTGAAGAAAATACAGTACCAAAAAGCAGACTTGCTTCTTTCTGCTTTCCTTCCATAACTTGTGCTGCATTTTGGAGAAAATGATCTTGAGATGTCAGAAGGGGCAGCTGATAAAGTGTCTTTATTTCCTAAAGAATAAAGGAGATGGTTTTGCTTGAGTCCATATGTTTTACATTTTCTCCCAAAGAAAACAGAGTTTAGCCATTCGTTATAAGCCATTAAAAGTATCCAAGATACCCAGTACCCTAAACAAAAGTCATGATGGCATGCCACAATATCTGCAGCCACTGTTCGCTTTAAAAAAGGGGTAATGTATAATTCTGTCTTATTGATAACAGTCTACAGCACCAGCAATCTGCTCTTCTTTCTGCTGTAGCTTGTTGCCTACCTCCTACAAAGCAATATGACCCTAAAGAGTGGATGTAACCCAACACAAATAATAACAGTTTGCAGGATAACCACACTGTCATGCCAAAGAGGATGCTGCTTCAGTTACTGGACATAGTGGAAAAAGGGTCTTTCTGCCTGTAAGGCATAACCAGGGTAGAGGACACCTGAGGGCTCTCCGGTGAGGAGATGAGGAGTCTGCAGGGTTGCATGCACTTGATATACCTACTCAGTGAGGGAGTGCAGTCCTTCTTGTGTCACATAAATTGCAGTGCACAGAGCACCATGTCATACTAACTGCTGCTTATATTTCGCTAAGCCATGGGCAAAGGAAAGATGCTCAGAAGAAAGAGTTTTTCTTTCTGAGACCTTTTGAAACATACAATTTCTGCTAGTCTGTGAAAGGTCTACTAGGACTTGCATAATATTTCTAGTGTTACTGTTTTGAGCTCAAACTCCAAAACAACTGGAGTGGTTCTACTTTTAGTGAAATATAGACAAAGTTCCAGAAGGATAGCTCACATGCTATTTTCAGCCTGCAAAGCCCTGATAACCCATAATGACATTTTGTAATTGTAGTGTGCCGTTTATCTGAATTGCTGTATTCCAGGTAAAGTCCTTCATACAGTCGCTAGCATTGTTGCCCATTCTTTCGATTGCATTCTAAGTAGAAACAGCCTCTCATGAAAAACTTTCAGGTTCATTGAAGTGAAAACATACTGTTGAAGAAACATTACATGCGGTCGTAGCAATTAGTCAACTTCTGGTCATTCACAAATGTTAAATGCAAAGTATACATTTAATATATTAAAAATTTCTTTGGATTCCTTTGGTCTTGTGTGAGTTGTATTACTGAGTTTCTCCACTGCGTGCCTTGAACCTCTGTATTAGCATCCGTACTGCTCTTAGATATCTAATGCCCACTTCAAAGTTTCCCGTTTAGATCTAAAACAGAAAGAAATACCAACATCCTTCACCTTCATAGTTACACTCTTTGTATGGAGGAACATCACAGCTCCCCTTACACTGTTTTTTACGAGGGCGAATAAATAGACTCTTGAACAGGATGGATTGTGGTTTGCCAAGATGAAGTGAATGTAGAGCTGGATTTGCTGCACTGCCCTCTAACGGAGAAGATAAACAAAGGATTTACTCCCACTCTTTCACTGGCAGAAGTTTGAAGTGGAGCCTTACCCCCATTTTTGCACATATCAAATAAGCTAGATGGATAGTACTGCAGGCTGCATGGTGGCCAGTAATTTTCGTGTGTCAGCTCCCTTTATATAGCCCTGTCAGTTCATCTAAATCATCATTTGTATTGCTATCTATTGTGCCAATTGAATATTCTTAGACACTTGTATTAGCACTCTTCAGTCCTGATCTAAAGTATCCCACTGTTCTTGTTGCAAAGCTCTTAGACAAAAAAGTGCCAGTGTGGCATTCACTGAATGAAATTGCAGTTCTTGATTTGAATTGAACAGTGTGAAGCCTTAAGAAGGAAAATATCTTGTATTATTTTAGAGCCAATATTCTTTCCTAAGACACTTGTATAAATGCATCTGTATGTGTGCACACAGACACTCATTTACATTACAACTCATAATAGTTCCATGCCACTAATCTGCTTGCCTGTTCTTTTCTGTAGCCCAGATGATTTACTGAATGCACTGAATGAGGGTATCAGCCGTGCTGATGTGATCATTACATCAGGAGGTGTATCTATGGGGGAAAAGGTATGCTAAATTTAAGTATGACTTGCTACAATATATGTAAGAATTTTCAAGCCAGAGCCTGTCCTCAAGAGCTACTACATTTGTATTAATGATTTTTAAAAAGGGATCATACTTTTCTTGGAACACTTATATGTGAATTAATTAAGGAAATAGTCTTCAATGCTATCCTTGTTCCCTTTGTTCTTGTTACTGTACTACAGTAGACATAGTACAACAGAGAAGATTTTAATTTTAAATGTCATTTACAAATGTGTTTTTATTTAAGGAATGATTTGTGTAGTTTTGATGAGGAAGGTGCTTGGTTAATAGCACATGCAGGCAACAGATTTCTTTTTGTTCTTAGAGTAGGTAAAATGTAGATAGAATTAAGGTACTTTAAAAGTACTTGGAAAAGCAACCTGAGTATATAAAAAGCTCTTTTTTACTCTGGACATCTATTTCCTGAATATGCCAAAGCTCTATCTGTTACAAAAATAGTTTTAGCACTTTTTGTGCCTGATAGTCCTACAGAGGCAATACATATGAGACCTAGTGAGCTGATATACTTGCCTTTTGAATCGTTAACATAACTGTTGATTGAGTTCCTGTTGGTAATCCCTGTGCCAAAACCATCAAAGAAAATAGGGATACACGGATGCTGGTGGGGCATAGATGAACCTGCAGGACATTTATTAATCATGACTTATGTGAAGGAAAACTCAGATTCCTTTTTGGTCCCAGACTGGATCTGTGAGTTTGGCAGGTAAAAGAAACATCTCTCCTTTTATAACTAACAAATACTAAAGACAGTCATTAGGAGATGGCAAACATGAGTTTTTGTCACTTTTTTGAGTAGAAATCATATTGTTGGATATGTCGTGAAAATGGGTAATTAGTTAAACCAGTGCCAATCACTTTCAATTACTCCAGTTGCTTTCAGTATTTTTAGAAAAATAACCAAGGACAAGTGCTGGTCTTTAAACTGGGAATGTAGTGACATAGTGTAGAGAAAGGAACACTAGGATGTGACTGGACCACTGAATGGTCTTACAGACATTCATGCCTTCTGACTGATTTCTCCCCAGTCTGAATTTGAGGCAACAGCATAAAATTAATAGGCTCTATATTCCACTGATGGTATGCCATCTGATACTGAGCTTTCTACTCTGTTTCTGCTGAGTTCTAATCAAATAACTGTGAACATCCAAAAAGTAAATAGAAAATAAAAATGGGGTTAATTCAATCAATAATTGAGAATTCATGCCTGGCTGAAATGAGTTGCTGCTTTCTAAGTATTTAAACACACACACCTTAAAAAAAAAAAAAAGAGAGAGAGAAAGGTGGGAAAACAGATGACTCTTACACAGAGTCTGTGTCTTTAACCTCACTAAACACAACAGATAGGGCACTACATCTTTAAGCACAGCAATTTTCAATAAAGACTAAACAAGTAATTCACTTTGTTTTAATAACTGGATCATTTGTGTTTATGCAAAATCGTTTAACTCACATACAAGTCACCCCCAGTTTTTCCTTTCTAAGGAATGTTAAATACAACCAGTGTGAATTACACTGTGTCCCCAGAAAATTACAATAATTACAGTATCCTGGAAAACTATGATTTCTACAGCACAGTACAGTATTGATTTCAAAAGTACTAGGAGATCTCTGAATCTACTGCTAAATAGCTTCCATGGCAAAAGTCAAAAAACTTGATGATTTTAAGTCTGAATTTTGAACCATAAAGGTTTTTTTCCATCTTTGACATAGAAAATGTTTTAGGTATTTGTAGGGTCCTCTAAGATTCTGATGCTGCATATGACTTTTAAGTAAATATGTTACTGTGTCCTTGTGGAGTCTGGTTTGGCACCTAAAATGAGTCTGTCCTTTACCTCTTCTTTTTGAAAACACTTGCTTTCAAATACTGGAAATTCCCCACTGGACTATAGCACTTTAAGGATGTGGAAAGTCTTTCATCTTCACTTGAGATTAATTAATTGCTTTGAATGCTTAGATGATGTAAAGCCACTTTGATGTTACTTAATTGATTTTTTTTTTTCCCATTTCAACAGGACTATCTTAAACAGGTACTGGATATCGATCTTCACGCACAGATTCACTTTGGCAGAGTTTTTATGAAACCAGGGTAAGAAATCTTTTATTTAGGCAGCCTAAATGGAGCCTATATTGGGCCAAACATCCTAATGAAATGCTTCAGTAGATTTCAGTTTTCCAGATATACTAAAAACGACAGGATAGATATATATGGAAAAATAAGCAAAATCAGTGCTATTCAGATTAGTTACCATCTGTATGGGTGAAATTAACTGGAACAAAGAGATTACTTTTTTATCAGTAAGAGATACTTCTCTGATAACTGTTGCAAATCAGGTTTGGGGATTGGTGGTATCCCAGGTATACCAGGGTATAAACATTGCCACAGTCTTCAGTGCGATCACAGAGCTCACACTGACATTGTTATGTGATAGCCAGGAAATATAAGGACATTAAACTACTAGTTTGCTTAAAGAGTATCTTATTTCACTTCAAAATTTGGATAAATCATCTTCCTACAAACAAGCAATTCCTTGAGAGAGGTGGAATGACAGCTAATTTACAAAGCTTTGTCTAACTGGCATATTGACCATAGTAATTTTAAAGTAAGCACAATCCTTTATGTGTTTAGTTTGCCTCAGGATACTGTTTCAGCATTGCTTTCCTTTGCTGTAGTACTGCTCATTAATGAGTCTGCTTTATAGAGGAAATGAAACCTACAGGTATTGAAAATAGAGAGTTTCCTTTCACAGTGCAGTAGTGAAAAGATGTCTGCAGCTCTACCTCACTCACTTTGGAGTGCAGTTTGTTTGCAAGCTAGGTTGGCATGGTCCAGCAACACAAGACCAAGCACAGCTTTGAGAAATGATTCCCCCTAGTCCATAACTGTTGCCAGGGAGCAGAACTGAAAGTGAGTGTTTGCTATGAAAACAGATAAATACTTTTAGTGCCTTTGCATACAATCCAGTAAAGAACTGCATGTGGGCTTGGTGCTTGTGCTGCTACTACCACCACCTCCCTTCCATAAAAGGAATGAGTGAGCTGGAAGCATGTTTCTTCCCATGGTCAATGTAGCCCAGGCATGGAAATTGCTCACTGCTTCTGTCATACTCCTACAATTGGTGTAGCCAAGTCCCTGAATTGGGATCTGCACTCCAGCCTCTGCTCTGACGTGAGTGGATAACCCAATATAGAGAATTCAAAATACTAAATTCTCGTTCTGGCTTATCTGAAAGCAAGCATAATTCTTTCTTCTAGTGATCCATCTGTAGGCTTGTAGCAATAAACTTTTAATAACTAGCTAAAAAACCTTCAAGAAATCTTCTTTCCCCAAAATGTTCATTTTCATTTTATGCCACAAGAAAGATATTTTTTTACTGCTACCAAAACATTTGGTCATCAGTTCATAATCTAAGCATTCTCATTTTCATTGGCTGTAGTGCAATAGCAGATACTGTGTCTTGGGTTTTATTAACTGTGTCATAAAAAACCTTAGATATGAACTGTGAGTTGGGAAAAAATCCCTTGAGTAAGTTCCAAGAGCAAAGTCAGAATTTGTTGTATGCCTGTATTTTGATGTGCTACATGAATGTAGAGTAGTGCCTGGGATTTACCATCCCTCCACTTGATCTAAGTTGCTGAGCTCATGTAAAGTTATATCTTGCCTAGCAGCACTGCCAGAAGAAAGTACTGGAAGACTTTACCAATGATGGCGTTGAAACCTCATATGAAAATTCAGAGTTTCTAGTAAATATGAATTAGCAATTAGATTTTTTGCACTTTGGTTTGTGCACTGGTTATAAGAGTTGGCGGTCTGATACCAGACTGCTGGTCTGGTTCCCATCACTTTAGATAAAACATCAAACGTTAACTTCCCCTGGTAAAATAGGATATTGACCAGTCTTAGCAGATACAAAACCAGTTGGTAATGACCAAAGTGTTGGCAAATCTCCAAAGTTGCTTCTGGTCATCAACTATTATCTGCTGACCAGGTGATAGTGGTTGGCTCAAGATGAAGCCAAGGAACCCAGCCTAATTATTGCTCCTGTGAGGTATCATTTTTAATGTTTAAAATTATTTTATTAACACAGGTGTGTAGAATTCTTTTTTCATTATGAGTCCCTTTTCTTTACCAGCCACATTCTTGAGCCAACATTACTCTTCTATTTGTATAACTCTAGTAGCCCTCATAACAAGGTGCTAGAGATCACTCGGGAGCAGCTCTGAAAGGCAGCGAAAGCTCTTCAGTGATAGACCTGAGTCTTACCTGGCTGCAGCTCCGGCTGTGTATCTGAATTTGTTCATCTGCAGACTAGCTAGCATTTGCTGCTCAGAAATACTGTTCTATTGTCACTACTGCTGTAGAGACTGGAGTAAGAGAATTGGAGTCACTAATGTTATAAAACTTTGGAGACCCTTGTATGAAAAACAAACACAGCTATGTAATTGCATAATTTCAGTATTTCTTCTTTTGTTGATTGGCTTCTAGCATGAAGACAGAGCTAGAATTAGGTTTTCGATTACTAGTTCATCTCCTTGTAGATGTTTCCTCTCCAGAAGGAAACTCATCTACTTAAAACTTCGTAGCTGAACACCAAGGAAAACTAATTGTTCTGTCACCATAAAGAGAGGATTATACCTCCAGTATGGAATAAGCAGCAGGTGCTAGTGAACTGCTGAGAGATATGCTGGTTTGTTTTCTTTTCCAAATGTTTTAAATAATATAATAATGTAAAGTCAAAATCTAATGCAGATATTAAATAACTTTCCTTTTCCATAGCTTGCCAACAACTTTTGCAACTCTGGATATTGATGGCGTAAGAAAAATAATCTTTGCACTCCCAGGTAAGATGTTTTGTGGATTACTTTTGTTGCTGTGCAGAGATGACAGACATGAAACAGAATAGTGACATCACACAGTACCTGTGCCTGGTGTTGGCATCCCTAAGGAAGGTACTTGTAAGATTTTCTCAGAAATTTCCAGAAGACATGGACCGACAGGAATGTACTAAGGAGTTTTCTTATTCCTGTCCTCAGAATTTGCTGGTGTACAGGTCTTATTTCTTCCATCCAACAGTTTCCTTGGGTTTTTTTATAAGGGTGTTTTTTTCCTATAGGTCCCTCCACCTTTGCAGTAAATACCCTCTGTCTGTGTGTAAGTCAGTGCATCCACTCTGACTTACTGAAAAGAGACACAAAAATGAGGGAGTGCCAAGGAACATGTCATGGAATATTTTTGTTTATCATGCTCCTACTGTGGAACCAAAAGAGGGCAGCACAGCTGCACTTCTGGCCGCTACATGCCCTGGGAAAGCATCCATTCAGAGTAAACATTTACTTAGGGATCCCTGTCTTCCTAGATCAGGAGGAATTTATTTTATTCTTACTTCTCTGGCTTTCCATGAATTTTGACACAGAAATACACAAAGAATCATGGTCTTGATAAGCTGGTGGTTTTCAGATGTATCTCTAGTGCTTTTACCCTCTCTTGCTTTGGTTGCTGTAGTACATTTTCTTACAGGAGAGAGATCAATGGAGCCTCTGTCTAATCATGGTATTTTCTTCAAAACTGTCATCTAGGGAGGTCCAGATGTGTAAGACAGTGGTGTTTGACAGGTGGTCATACACCTCCGTTGTGAGTCAACAGAAAACATAGAAATCAGTAGAATTCTCCTCAGAATTTGTATTTAAAGCATTTTTCCACTCAGTTAAGAAATTGAAAGTTATTTTTCCATGTGTCTGGGAACCATTAGTCATGAAGCCCTGTGAGGTAGAACCAATACCTGTGCACAATAAACCCTGCCCCACCTCCAGACACATCTAGGCATAGGACAAAGGCCATGGAAGAACAGAGGCAAAGGGTGGGGCCTGAGTAACATGGGGCAGTTCTGGTCAAAGCAGGATTTCAGCATCATCCAGAGTGTAGCTTTCCACAGGTGTACTTGCCACATGCCACATGCCACTGCAGTCTTGAATGAAACATTTCTTGTACAAAGCCCTGTAGACCAATGGCATCTGAAATTGCTATAAAAACATGAGTTCACTTTCAGCAATTCCCAGAGTAAATCAAGAGGGAGTGACCACCAACTCTTCTTTGTTCTACAGGCAACCCTGTGTCAGCTGTCGTCACCTGCAATCTCTTTGTTGTTCCTGCACTGAGGAAAATGCAGGGTATCCTGGATCCTCGGCCCACCATCATCAAAGCCAGGGTAAGAAGCTTGGCCCCTATTTAAAAATTCTCTCAAGATGTTGAAGCACAGCTCTTTGGGCTTTGAAAGACTGCCATGTTTGGGGAGTCTGAGCCCTAGACTTGTTCTGGCAATTGAAGGAAGTTCACACAAAGGTACATTCTCAATCTCTGTTAATTGTAATAATCAGTCCCATAACTTCTGAGAGTTAGATGGCCATCTAATGGAGCAAGATATACAGGTGAAGAGGCAGACATTTGACAGTCAAGTGGGAAGGACACTTTTCTGTTTAAAAAAGCTGTTTGTTGTAACCTGTGGTAAAAAAATGCAGAGTAATCCGTGAATACCTAGAGCTGGATAGTTCTGTATTAATGATGGAAAATACAAACTTTAAAGCCTTTCTGTTATCTGTATAAGTAACCCCCATGACCCCCACCCTAAGCAGTGTAAATCCCTTAAACTATTCACTCTTCTAATAAATCATGGATACTGTAATTCTGTTTAATCTAGATGCAAGGCATGTTATTATAATGTATTTTTCTTCTATTTTTGATTCCAATAATGTACCAAGGAACACATCACCTTTTGGAGATTTCCTGCTGTTCTTGGCTGTGCGCTGTTCTCTTACTGCTTATCCTGTGTCTCTCTTTTGCGCTTCCTCAAGCATCCAGATTTTTCTTTACCTCACAGCTAAAATATTCTAAAGCAGAGAGCAATTTGTAGTGACCTTCACTTTTGCATTAATTTTCCAATGTGTTCCATTAAATTCCATTGTGAGCCATTTCCTGTATGTCTTTTCATTTCACAAATTGGCCATTTCCCTTTTGTCAGAGATAGCAGGATTTTGAATGCAAATAACATTGTTATCTTTAATCCAGATAATGTAATCCAGAGACCAGAAATGCTTTTTTCAGAAAAAAACTATCTATAAACTCCCAGTAAGGGAACAGTTTTGGAATATTCCACTTAATGCACGTAGACTCCATCACAAACTTTGATATTATAATATCACAGTTGTATTTTCCTTAAATACTGCAGTCTATGCCTTCTACAGCTTTTAATTTTGCACTAGATACCATCTGACCTCAAAATGCAAGTTGTCTTTTTTAAGGAAAAATAACTGAACAGATTGTTCCACTATCTTACACACTGCAATCTGAATGCATGACATGTTCATCCTTTCTTTTTTTTCTTCTGCAGTTATCATGTGATGTAAAATTGGACCCCCGCCCAGAATATCATCGGTGTATACTGACTTGGCATCACCAAGAACCACTACCTTGGGCACAGAGTACAGGTTAGTGCCCTGTCACACAGACTGACAGACGCACAGGTCCTTGCCTTCCTACCCACATATCTCAAAACCACTAACCCTGGGCACATGTTTTTTCATATAACCTTAGTTATGCAGACTGATTTGCTGACATGCTTGTGCACCCATACATGTGTATTAGTACAAAATTCAGTCATGATATGACTTGCAAATGTAACTGTTAAAACTTCCTTTATTTTAATAAACCTGCCTTGTACCGACACACACACACACACTATACCTGTATGCTTGCATATGTGCACACATTCCTTTTTATAAACAACCACCATGCTTACTTGCACTCAGGCACGTTTGCTTCCTCTTGCTGTTGTGCATGTACTAAACAAACTCAAGTTGGGGCATACGTAGGAGCAATACAAATAACAGAAATGTGGTTCTAGCTGAACTGGAAAAGTAGATGAGATAGCAGAGACTGTATATGTTCTCTTAAAGTAGACCAAGGCCTTATTAGTTGTTTGCCACCTAGTGATACTTCTGGATACTCAGTACTGCTAGAAGGCTGATTGACAGTTTCACAAGAGATTCAGGTCCTTAAACAACTAATTGTCTGTTTGGTACATCCAAATTGTTTAATACAAAGCACTATATATGAGTCTCCACAGGGAAAATATTAGTTCCTGACTGTTTATGCAGATAAAGTTCTTACCATTGATTTCATCACACAGCCTCCAACACATTTCCAGCTATAAGTCAAGTTATTACTTACATCTACAATGCTGTGTTTGGTTTAACTCTGTTTTGTTGTGCATCAGTTCTTTCCCTATACAAACAGACAGTATGGAATAATTTCTCGGTCAGTCTGGAAGTCTGAAAACCAAGAAACTAAAGAGAATGACTTTTTATTGCATTTTTTGTTTTTGTCAGTGCAACCAATATGATACTGTTCATATTCAGGATGTGTTGTGAAGCTCAGTGTCCCAGAGAAACCCATTCTTTTGAGGTGGTACGTCTTATGGATTTTTACACAGCTGACACCCATAACAGGGTCCAACCTTAGGTTCCCACTGAAAAACTTAAAATTCCAAGTGAAGGTTTCAAATTCCTCTTTTATTAGTTCTCAGGGTACAGCTTGAGCTGGGTGTCTCTGGAGAGGGACTCCTACACCAGATCACACCCTCCAGTTATACTTGTACCATCCAGCACGTGATCCCAAAGTCCAATCACTTAATTCTGGTTGGTGGCCTCTTGATTTCTTATTGGTTTTCTTTGTTGCTGGGTTGGCCTTTTTCTGAAATTACCTTATTCTTACGGAATTGGTTCCTTGATCCTTACTTTCTTCATTCTGCTCGTATCTGCCAGATTCAGCTAGTTCTGTGGTAGCAGCATTGATTTTATTGAAAAGTTTACTCTCTGTCAGCTCTTGAAGCCTAAGGCTTCAACTATTTTAGCTACTAGTGCTGAGCAGGAGTATTCTGCAGCCCAGTAGAAAAGGACCTGGAGGTGCTGGTCGACAGCTGGCTGAACATGATCAGCAGTGTGCCCAGGTGGCCAAGAAGGCCAATGGCATCCTGGCCTGTATCAGCGATAGTGTGGCCAGCAGGACCAGGGCAGTGATTGTCCCCCTGTACTCAGCACTGGTGAGGCCACATCTTGAGTACTGTGTCCAGTTCAGGGCCCTCACTATGAGAAAGACATTGAGGTGCTGGAGCGTGCCCAGCAATGGGAGAAAGAGCTGGTGAAGGGTCTGGAGCACAAGTCATGTGAGAAGCAGCTTTGGGGTTGTTTAGCCTGAAGAAAAGGAGGCTCGAGGGAGACCTTATCGCTTGCTACAACTGAAAAGAGGGTGTAGCAAGGTGGGGATCAGTCTCTTCTCCCAGGCAACTAGCAACAGGATAAGAGGAAATGGCCTCAAGTTGCACCAGGGGAGGCTCAGGTTGGACATCAGGAAAAATTTCTTCATTGAAAGGGTGATTAAGCCTGGACTGCCCCGGGAAGTGGAGTCACCATCGCTGGAGGTATTCAAGAAATGACTGGACATGGCACTTAGTGTTATGGTTTAGTTGAAAGGGTGGTGTTCAGTTAAAGGTTGGACTCAATGATCTTGGAGGTATTTTCCAATCTAGATGATTCTAATCAGAGAGAAGAAAGTTAATCAAACTTATTCTATAACAATATATTAAAAATATTCTAGACTGTGATGATTCTAATGTTTGTACAACTGGATTTAGGTATACAAGTAGAAAAATAAAGTAATTTTAATAACATTAGAAATTCCAACAGAAAAGCAATTTACTAGGGCAAGATACATGTACAGATAATGTGGAAGGCTGGATAGGAAAGCAATCAGCAAAGGGAGTGATGATTTTGAGAGCCAGTCCGATGAAAAGCTGACTAATTCTCCACAGAGCTCTCTGCTTCTGTTCACCTTGGAACAGGAAAATCTCAGCTCTGTGAATAAGTTAGCCACATGAATGTCTTCATAATAACAGCTTTTGTTTGTTGTGATGTGTTGCAGCATTTGGAACTAACTGAAGACTTAACTGAAGTTGTTCTCTGTCTCCTGCAGGGAATCAGATGAGCAGTCGTCTGATGAGTATGCGCAGTGCCAATGGACTGTTGATGCTACCTCCAAAGACAGAGCAGTATGTGGAGCTTCACAAGGGGGAGGTGGTGGATGTCATGGTCATTGGAAGGCTATGATGTCACCAGCAAGAGCGAAGCTTTGATGCATGTCCACATATCATTGACTGTATCCTGTAATATGCAACGGCACAGCTAGTTTTTCTGATTTGGATAAAAGTTGATCAGTATAGTCAACATCTTGAAATATATTTCAAATGGAATTTAAATAAATACCTTTTAAAAAAAACTTTAAAACAAATCTTAACAAAGAAATTTATTCTGATTATATCAAAGCAACTTTTTCCTTTCCTTGCAATTGCTTTGTGTGTTCAATGCTAGTTCTAATAGCGGTAGCTTTTAGTAGACAGCAGTAGGTGCCTGCAGAACTTGTGTTTTTTCTCATCTTTAAGATACAACTACTTATGCTCTTAAAACAAGGCTGTCTGCTTATTTATACTAGCGTAGACAACACTTGGATTTCCCTTATTAGTATGCTTCATAACCGCTTCACAGAGAGCTTCTGCTTGTTCTTTATCTTGTATCTCGTGTTGATGTGCACAGTGCCAAAAGCAGAGTGGCTGCACTGGGAATCCAATGAAGCCCCGAGGTTTTCTCACCTCGCTGTGCATTCAGGGATCTCTCTTGTCCCAGCAGCCACCCAGCTCAGTACTCTTGGGCAGTAACTGGATACCTTTTATTTCAACAAACAAAAAAATTGCTTCCTTAAGTGCTGACAGCCTTTTTAACCAATACATTTAAAAATGTACAGAACTAAAAACTAAAAAAAATCAAAGACTGATCTTGTACAGATATTAGTGTTACCAGCATTCGTGTGGAAATTAAATGAGCAAAGAAATAAAACTAATGTTAAACAACTCTGTACCATAACATTTTCTGTAATGATATTGAAACTTAAATGAATAAAAAAATCCTCAATCATTATTTAAAATTTCACCTGTTCAGCCTTGTTGTTTGAAACGAAAAAGTAGTGATTTAAGAGGGTATTTGGGGTGGGGGAAGAGGATAGGAAAGAAGAGCAATAGTATGTGCAATCTGGGGCCTTCCTTCACATACATTATCATGGGTAAACTAAAACTACAGAGTGAGCTCTCTCTCACTCACCTCCCAAGGGACAAAATTGAAACAGTGTTTGATGGGTGGGATTTACAATTGGACTAGTCAAAGCTGGAGAATACTTTCTTTTTCCTGTCTAAATTGCATAGCAATAGAAATTCCACTGTGTGGAATTTGATAAAGTGTTCTTTTCCTCTTTCTTTTTTTCCCCCATGAGATACAGACTTTTCAGCTCTCACCAGATTATGTATTTTGGTAATTTCGCATTTCATCTGGGATTAAGACCATAGCAGTGCCCTACAACACCTTACTTCATGGAGTTCATAGGTAAAATGCTATCCCATCAGCTCCATTCATGAAGTCAGAACATTTGTCTATAGCATTTTTTGAAGACTTAGTCAGGGAGAACACAGAAAAATGTGTTTAAATCCTGACTGCCACAGTGGACCAGAGCTATAGTTCTATTACAACTGCAGAGGGCATCCCTGAGGCTGGTTTTAAAACCAAACTCTGTTTACTGTGAAACAGCCTGAATACTTCCTGCACGGGCCATTGCAAAGGTTGAAGTCAGATGTGTTTGAAGGCAATCCAGGGACTGATAGTTCAGGAAAATAGTAAGACAACTTGCTGATGATATTTCTTTGTTCTGGACTACATGTCCACATTTGTGATCACTCTATGTAGCAGCAGGATGATACCAATTTACATTCACATGTGCCTGTATTTACTGGAGCAATGTTGTAAACCACAGAAGAAGGAAGAGAGAGAAGAGTTAACTTATCTCTGAGAAATAATGCAGAAGACTGCCTATTATAATCCAAAGGATTATTATTATTATATAGTTAAGGGTTATTATAGGCAGCATATATAATGAAAATCAGAAAATTATAAAGGACACCAGTAACAACAACCTGAGGGAAGACTGTTCATGCAATTGGAGATGCTAGATAAAAGAGACATATGAGGAAACCTATCCAGAAAAATCTTAGGTCTGGTTTACATTTACAGATGTTGCTGAGAACAGTTGGCACAATGCTATGCATAAAGGGGAAAAAAAACCATGAAAAATCATCTGTTGTTTTTGTTGACACTTTACAAACATTTCTAATAGACTTTCATCCAAAATAAATTCATGAATATATTTCCAACCTAATATTTCTTTTGTGAGGTTAATTTGCACATTTCCCGAAATTCAAGGTAAGAAATTCTTCGCTTAAATGCATTATATCTATGATAGTTTCCTTTCTGAAGCTAAAGCCAGCTTGTGTTTCCCATGAAAAAGCTGAACTCTAGGACTACAGGTTAGACATGGAAGGGCATTTATGCATGTAGTCAAAGTAGACACTTCTAGGAGAGCAGGACAACAGGGTGGTCAAAGTCACAGCTGTTGATGAAGACAAAGGGTTTGCAGTGGGGAGAACAGTTGTAGCAGATGGTGATCATTACAGCAACAATCTGTAGAACAAGGTATAGTTTCCCATAGCAGTATTTGGTCTATAAATCACAATTAAATGCCTTAGCCTCTAGATGAAGAATGTGATCTCTATTAACTGTAACCCCTTCACCTTCCTAGTGCCAGCCAGTCTCAAAAGACAAAGCACAGCATTTGCACACTTTCAGCATGATACTGTCAGCAGCTGGACTTCTATATTTACTCAGACTGCAAAACTGCACACTGCTGTTTCTTCTGTGTTTTCTTCTATGGATTTTTTTTTCTGTGTGTTTGGTTGTAGGTTTTTTTCAAACTTGACTATTGTTTTCTGTTAAATCTATCCCAGCCTCCACTCAGAAAGATGAGTCACCATGCCAGATTTAAACTCAGCATTGAAACACAGACAAATCTTGGGTGATTCGTGGGGAGAAAAAGCCTGCACATTTTGCAAATGTTACACCATCATGAGCTGCTGCTAGTTGCATGTTTTCTGAAAGGGCTTAGTGACTCATTCAGCATTAGATTAAGACTTGGTCTGTGCATTTGTGCCATATTGCACACAAGCTGATAAAGCCCTTGCAATATAAAGCCTTCAAAAGGGGGATGCACAGAGGCTCAGTAGCTCTCTGGTTGTTAGACTGGTCTGGCTCGGATGACTTGCTCCATCCCAGCACTGTTCAGCAACATCCAGCCTGCTTTTTCCCTGTGCAAGAACTGCATTTCCATGGACTCAGTTTAGGTTTAAAATTACAGGCAACTACTTAATTTTTGCAGAGTTAATTCACAAGCAAAACTGAAAACTGTACACTAGTAACTCCACAAAAAATCTGAGCATACCAAAGAAACCAAATCTACTGGCATGATCTTGATAACCAGGGTTTCAAAAGTAATTTCAAGAAAAGTATAAGAGAAAATGGAAGGTAAGTCTGTATATAGATGGATATAGATATATGTGCAAAGTCTACCAGATGCATTTGCTTCCCTTAAAAGAAAAAAAAAAGTGATATTGCAACACTTACATATTACTAGCCACTAGCATAGGAAAATCTGTCCCACCAGACTGGCAAGAATGCAAATTGGTTTTTGTTGCTACCTATCATTCCTAGGCCTTTTACTGTGGCCCAAGATGTTCTGAAAGGATGCCATTGCCAATCAAAAATTGGAAAGATCAACAGGACAAATGACAGCACATAAAGGATGAAAAGCTTTTAAAAAACAACATACCATAATATTACATGTCTGACAAGAGCATTTCCTAACTGTAATCAGTGACTTCATCATTTTGAAACATTGTGCTGGTTGGACCACTAAGGGGGACCCAGTTTTGCAATGTTGTGCAGACCAGACACTGGGCCAAGGGGAAGCCAGTGCAGATAATCATCCATCTTTCAAATACTACGACAGTTTGTGGCAAGAAATCCCACATTTTCACAGTGTGAAGCAGCATCTCCTCTGCTTTATTCTGAATCTGCCACCTCCTAGTTCTGTTTGATGCCTCTCAGCTTTTGTGTTAGAGCCGACAAAGAAAAGTCACCGTCACTTTGCCACCCACAGTTTTATAGATGGCTATCATCTGAATTAAAAATCCTAATCTATGTAGTCTGCCCTTTATGGTCACAGTCGGTACCCAAGGGTCTGTAGACTGGATGATCTCTATCACAGAATCATAGAATCATCAAGGTTGGAAAAGACCTTTAAAATCATAGAGTTCAATCATCAACCCAGCACTATCTCTGTAACCCCTAAACCATTTAAACGATATCATCCATTCCTGTTGCTCCTCTTTGCACCCTCTTCAGATTTACTATATTCTGTCTGAAACAAGGAGATCAGAACTGCATTCATATTAAAAGGCATGACTATCTCATGTAACCACATAATGGTGACTTCTGTTTGTTCTCTACTTCCTAATAATTTTTGTTCTTCAGTGCCTCTGACCAATGTGTTTTTATGTATCTTAAAATACAGAAAAACATTAAATTCTAGTGTTTTATTAGTAATAGTCAACCTAGGAACAGTAATTATAATTACAGTTTAATAAAATATTCTCCTCATATGAGTAATTTACTTCTATCTGTGTTGAATTTCCTTAGCTGTTTTAACTCACTTCCACTCAATTTTGAATGATCTGTGTGCAGTTCTTGGTCCTGGTAAAT
Source organism: Cephalopterus ornatus (assembly GCA_013396775.1). Lineage (NCBI taxonomy): Eukaryota > Metazoa > Chordata > Aves > Passeriformes > Cotingidae > Cephalopterus > Cephalopterus ornatus. The sequence continues at coordinate 196,824 of VZRE01001309.1, forward strand.
GGGTATCTTCCTGTAATTTAGTTGACTTCAGTTCAGTCTGGTAATGGAGATGGCACTGATTAGTGTGAAAAGACGTGCTTTTGTGGCTTGACAGCTATGCTGTAATATTGATACTTTACCTTATTATGCCTGATCTTTTCCTGTGATTAATTGCCAGCTGCTCACAACTGCTCACAGCTTCTGACAGCCTCTTCAGCTGTGGTCATTTTAGGATGCTGTTGAATTGCTTTGGAGAACTGCCAGATGACCAAGACCATCCTCACGCACACATGGAGATGCTGCAGAGAAAAGAACTGAGCTTAATATTTCCCTATAGTTTTCTTGTATTTGGGTAAGGCTGCTGGAACAGGCTTGTTCATGGTGAAGACTGGTGGTCAGTCTTTTGGGATGTGGCTCTGCAGAGCTCCATGGTTAGGGGCATGTGCTGCGCTCAAAGGAATTAGCTCACAGGAACGTGTAGGTGAGTCAGCTAGAGCCCCTGCTGATTACAGCAGGTCAGTTGTAGTATACTCTGCTTTTCTGCAAACACAGCCTGCCAGGACTTCTGGTTTAGAGCTAGGTAGCTATTCATCATTAAAGGTATTTAATAATGTAAATAAAAATGGCGTAAGAGCTATTTATCTGCCAGTCTTTCATGGGGGAAGAGGTACACATGCAGATGCAATGGTATTTGAACCCATCTAAATAAAAGATGGTTAGTGGGCACTGTACATCCATTACTGACTTTCTGTAATTTATTCCCTAATGGCCAAATCCAATCAATTTGCCCAATGTGCTATGAAAAGCCAGAGAACAGAGCAGAAGATAGGATTTAATATGCTCTTGGCAGTCTGTATTGCTAAGGAGTATTGCTAAGGAGTCAGGCTGCAGCCTTCTCCATTAACTGGTTTTTCTAAGAAGTGGTGATGAGGGTTAGATTAAAACAAAAAACAAACAAACAAAACCCACATCAAAAAGCCCCAAACCAAATCTCTGTTCAAAGGTGGGATAAAAAACAGACATACAAAAGATCACAGGGGATGGTGGGTGGGAAAACCTGAATAACACAGTCCCAGCTTTTCCCAGGCCCATCACATATGCACTTGTGTGTGTGCCTGAGTGAGGGGTCTGTATCAGCAACAAGAGTGGGATTGCAGTCTCAGGGGTCGTATGTCCAGATGCCAGCAGCTGGGGAGACTGGTAACCAGAGGCCAGGTACTGGACAGACTGTCTGACCTCAGCTGCTGATGGAACACACATTGTATAAATGCTTGTATTTTCCAGTAATGCATCTCCATTACTCTCCATCCTGATCAGTCAGAGAGGCAAAACAGAATGATGCCATTGGTGCTGTCTGTGTTAGTGTGAGTGCTGTATATCCAGAGTAAGACACATGAATACAAGCTCCATTTTAAACCGGTTTGTTAACTCTCAGACCAGGGCCCTGAGTGCCCCAATAGGCCTTAATTGATCTGACCAGCCTCACCTGGGATCTCCATCCCATACCCTCTGCCATAGGGCTGGGAGCTACACTTTGGCCCCAGCTTGGTACTTAGTCCTTTCTGGAGAGAGGCTATAGCTGCATCTATTGCCAGTCCTGACTCCTGTTCAGAATCTTTGGATAAATATAGCAGTTCTGTCTTCAGTCCTGCCTCCTGCTACTCCTAACTGGACTCCTGAAGCAGAGTCTCAGGATAGACTCCAGATCTAATTCTGCATCTTGTCTTGTCTGTGCCTGCCAGCAGATCCTGTTACCACCATCCTTAGCCCATTCCCTTGGAATTCTGCAGTACTGGAGGACTGTGCCTTGACTTTTCTAAGCAGTGCCTCTGCTGAGGCCATCCTTGGCTCTGACATCATCATCCCTTGTGAAGCAGACCAAATCTTGCTGTTCTCTGGCAACCTGCACCTCATGGACAATACCTATGTAAAAATCTCTGATGTTATCATTCCCTTAACATCCTCATGTTGCAGATGAATCCGAGCTACTTGTTACTGCTATGCCCTGATGTAACCAAGAAATGGGGTTGTGAGAACACAAACTGGGCGATGTATTACGTTGTCAGCAGTGACTGGGCTGAGTTCTTCCAAGCCACCCTGCCTGACAAAACTTGCTGCCTCGTGTACACACACTCAAGCACCACTTCTCTTCATATCATCACTTAAATAAACTCAACCAGGGAAACCATATCATCAAGACTGTGCCTGATGATGCTGCCAGTTGTGGGTTTGTATACTGGGAGAACTCCAGTGGTCTCTGCAGAAATGACTAGCACACTCGTGTCCTCTCTTCTTACCCTCTGCATAAGAAATGCGTGGACCCCAGTGAAACAAGGTATGAATGGGAAGCAGACATCTACTACCACTATTCTTTTTAAAAGACTAGTGGCAAGTTACTTCTATTCTCCTTGCCATTCCATCACTTAGGTTAATAGAAATTAGAATTTAATAAAGATTTATTAAATGTAATTAATTACTAGCTTTGAATGGTTTTATTTTCCCCAATGAAGGAATTAATTTTGTTACTTGTTCTCCAGCTTTTGTGTTAAAGTCAGCTTGATTAGCTGTTAGAGAATTCCAACTTCAGAGTATTACTAAAGTCCTTCCCTCTTTTTGATGCCTGGCAAAAACATATGTGATCCAAAAGGTGCAAAGATAGAAGTCACCACCTAGCACTGAAAATGGTCCAAGTGTTTGTGCTGCTATTTGCAAAGTACGCCACTATACTATTGTAAAAAATACGTTGCCTTAACTGTCAAAACTATATAAGAATACTTAAAAAGAATGTACTGAAGTATAGACTAGCATGTGCAAAGTAGTGTTTGTAGATTCGCAGGCCCTTTTTCTTTAAATAAATAGTAAAAGAGGAGTTGAGAGCTGTTAGAAAGCCTTACAAAGTTCCCTTTTGCACTTGAGATTGCATGTTCTTAAAAATGTGTATTTTGTGGGGAGAGGTTCTGCTGTTTCATAGTATAATACAGCCTAGCAGGAAGCATTCTGCTTGTTTTTTTTAATGATCATTGGCGGGGGGGATATTGTTTGGGTTTTTTAACATATAAGCTTTTTTATTCTTATTGCCTTTAACTTGTAAATTTATTTTTATTTTGTGGATAGGCAAAATGAATAGCAAGTTTGATTTTAAGAACATCAGTTCAAGTCATATGCCTATTATGGGTGATCTTCAGAGACTTCTTAACCAAGGAGAATATCACCCTTTTTCTTTTTCTCCCTCAGCTCAACAGGGATTCATTTATTCTCGCTATTACTGTTCTCTGTTTTGTTCTCTCACTAATATTGTTCTCTGTTTGCTACACATGTATGGATATATTTCCCTTCTCTCTATAGACTTCTTCTGTTCACACTTTAAAGGCAATAGTTCAGAAACCCAGCAATAGCAGTGCTGCAAATTAGAGAAAGACAAAGAACTATGTTTTCACCCTCTCTTGTCAGCCCCTACTCTCCTGTAGCAGCAGCTAGGACTGAAAATTTTTTCAGCTAGGACAGAAAAATGTATGGTTCTGTGCTACCTCATTAAGGTTTTTAGCCATCAACATCAATTCAACCCAGCCAAAATCAAAGCCAGTCTTTGCCGGGCAATCTCCCTCCACTTGCAATCTCTAATATCCTTGGAGGGAGTATCACGACCCTGCCTGTCACCTTAAGCACTGGCCAAAGAACCCCGCAGGACTCTGGCAACAGTCTGCACTCTTGCTATTCCACAGTCACAGTGTGTCTAAAATACATGAATTCTATTTACATGAAGAATCTCAACAGTGTTTTTCATAGGGTTTCATCACCTTACTTTGTGATAATTGCAACATCCTTTGGTCTTGGCTTGATTAATTAAATCTTGCTTTGTTGATACACATGCAGAATGTTAATGAGCTATGAGTCTCTATTTTCAGGGTACTCTATGATTTATCCCTGCTTTATTTATCACACCTCATTTACTACAAAGGAGGTAGTTGCCTTAACCAATCAACTCACGAAAATGAGCCGCTGAAAAATGCAGAGAAGGAAAGACATGACACAGAGCATGCAGGGACAGACAACTAATAAGCAAAGAGGACAAAGTCATTTGATTCATTCAAAGGACAGTTAGAGAAAGCTGTTGAGGTAAAAGCTACACTGAGCAGTCAGACAGGCAGAAGGCTGTTTCCTGTAGCTCAGAGAGACACAAGGGGAACAGTAAGGGTCAGCAAAAATGCTTCAGGAAGTCCTGAGGAGAACAGCACATACAGATATTCCACTAAAAGCCAGAAGGGACCTCTTAGCTTAGAGTCACAGTTAGAAAGAAAAATGGATGGTTAACAATGCTACTTAACATTATCTAAAGTTATTTCCCCTAAGTTCCAAGCAAACATTTTGTCAGCACAGGCACTGATTGGTCTTTAATTCCCACTCAAGCCAACTCAGCTCTCCCCTAAGCAGAGGCATATCCATAGGGAGAAGAAAAAACAAAAATCACATGGCCAGTGCTCAGTGCTGCACGTACTTCTTCTCTCCGCACTCAGGAGCTTCCATCTTCTCCGTGGCCATGGGTAGCAGAGAGAAGGAATAACTCGGTGCACATACAGCAGAAAAAATATGAGGGAACTAGAAAAATATAATTTTGGAAGAGGACAAATCTGTGACAATTATTCTTTCAAGAAAAATTGATGAGGTAAAGGGATAACTGAAGGAAATCTAGGGGGAAAATTAGCACATTCAGGTTACACTTACAGAAAGTGTCAGACTCAGATTTGACTGAAAAATCAGCACAGACACATCTCATAACCATACTGGTTAAGACAAGAAGGTATAGATAGTGATAAAGTATGGTATTTATAAAATTTCTTAATTTATATTTTCCTGCTTCAACTGTACCTACAGAGCCACCATTCTTCTGTTGTCAAATATTAGATCCTTGTACCAATTTCAGGACATAAGCTGACCTGACATGAATCTCAGCTCCTGAGTGTACAGGCAATGTTACTATTGATTCCATATACTAAAGTCAAGATACAGAACTAGAATTTGTATTTTTCTTTGCAGAATAGAGTCTTGTTTTTCCAGTCACACATTCAGCAGTGTTTCCATACCTTGAAGTGTTGGCTGTTACTCACTATTGGCTTTTCTACTTATGGGGTTTAAGTTTGGATTTGCTTTTGTATTATTACATCCTCCCTGTTCTGTTAGACAGAAAGCTGTCTGCACATGGGAGACTTACAGGTATCCCCGTCTCAGCTACTTGAAAGGAGACAGAAAGATTTTAGTAGGGACCAATCTCAAAATCTGGACAGGAGGGAGAGCAAAGATCTTAACTCAGTTTCCAAATAGGAGCACAAAGAGAAGATCAAAAGTACAGAAAAGATGAAAACTAGGAATGTATGTTTGGCAAACAAATCTAATATACTTAGTTTCTGCTGCTGCCTTTGAAAAGTAAAATGTTTCATATTTTTGTTTTCAGAAAATACAGTATTGCAACACATTTTTAGGGTTACTGTGTTTTTCTGTATGCTTTAATGGATTAGGAAGCTGAAGAATAGAGATCAGTGTTTACAAACTTTGGTTTTTCAAATGTTCAGGGCTCTTGAAAGAGAGCCTCTGCCCACCCTCCCACCTTCTGGGTTCACAAAGATGGGCAGTCAAGCAAAAGTGCATGAACATTCAGTGACTGAAGTGCTAGTGGTCTCCATGAATGCTGAAGGACCTGCATACAGATAGCTTTGATTTAAACTCCCAGTATGTGAGGGTATCATACAGCATGGGCCGGACTTAATGATTTCTTTCTGCCTGTAATCATCACTATGTCCTGGCACCAGAAATCTGTCTTTTCTCTGTCTCCTTCACTGCCATATCCATCCTGGCTTGTACAGAAAAGGAGCGGATTTTTTGTTGGTGGTGTTGCACAAACAAGGCAAGCAAAAGTTTGATGGGAGAAGGAAGTGAAAACTGTCACTTACATGAGCACCTGTGTGACAGCAAAGAACAAGACTTCTACATAATTGCTTCTCAAGCTACATCTAGGCATCAAGTGATGCGTTCAGATGTGTGCTGTGTTCAGATGTGTCATATATAAGTGCAGTCCATAACATTCAAATATGTCCGTGTAAGTATGCCTGCACTTCAAAACAAGGCTTACTACATTGTTTAGCAATACATGTTTTTACTGCAGACAGAAAAAGACTAAAATAGCGTCTATTTAATACTGATCCTGGCAGATAATGATTTTACTTATTCCTGAGTTTGTTGGCAATGGCATAATGTTTTTTCCTGAACTACTTTTTTTTTTTTTTTAGGTCAAATACAATGCAGAAAAAAGTAGAAAAAAAAATACAGACTATAGGTATGACAGTTTTTCTGATATTTATTCACTTACTTGTTGCTACTCTTAATTCAATAATAGATGAGAGAAGCTGAAATTTCATGAGTTCTTTAAAACAAATTTTTCCTATGTCCACATTGCCAATACTTCAGCACTTGTATGGGCATATTATGAGAAGGTACCCTGTGCTCACTCCCTGCTTTGATTACATCTCACTTTCCGGGGTTCAGTGTCAGGTTTCATCTAGAAAGGCCTTGATGTCTGACATGTTTGTCTGATGGCAGCCATTGGAACTTCATGGCAAAATCAGTTAAAATATGCAATGGTGGAAAGGTTGAGAAAGGTGCAGAACTAGGACAGTTCAATTTTTTTGTGCTCACATCTTTTTGTCCACTTATCTATCTGTCTAAAGATCTTGTTGCTTCCCTCTCTACATACACTTTGGTATATGAACAATTTTTAATTTTTCATTATGTTCTCTTGCATTCCTTCTTAACAGCCATTCATTTAGAAGTGGGGGTACTGATAGAAAGCAGTGGGTTATGAGCAGATAAAAGCTAGTACATGCTCAAGAACTTATTTCAGCACTCCACATGAAATTGAGATGAATAATGGCATGTTATTTAATCAGCAACAAAAAATTTGTGCATTAGGTTAACTATATTCTTATTTCAAATTAATTTCCTGCATTTTTAAAATAATCTGTGACATCCATATAGTGCCAAACATCTAAATTATATTTTACTGGTGCTTAGTGCTACAGTATTGTATTTCTCATTATTTTATAGTGAAAACTGTAATAATAGAGAAGTAGTAAAGCAATCAGAATAGAAATGCTTCATATATTTTCCTATTACATACATATGACCACAGTATCATTCAGACAAAAAAGCCTGTCTTAAAATATCCAGCCTTTGGATTTTTGCTTTGAGGGAAGGGGACCTGCCTATTTATTTCAGTCACTTCCCCTCTAGAATTTTGTGCCCATTTTCTATTCTATATAAACAATTACTTTTAGATATTAATTTTAAAGTATTACATTTGCACTATATTTTCTATAGGAAAGAAAAAATAGCTGACTGTATTTCCCATTGTTTTCTTTCTGTTACCATCTTTGCTTCTTTCTCTGTATCTAGCTGATCCTTTTCCACAGATTTTTCACAGCTTTTCTTCATTTCCTCTGATCAACTTTCCTGTTCATTTTCTCCAGCTCTGGATTATTATTTCTCTCACTTTCCACAATCTTTCAACTCTTCTCTGTGCCTCTTCCTCGTTTTAAATGGTACCTTCCTCTGAAGATGTAATCTTCCTCCTGTGCAATTGTGGCTCCCCTCTTTTCCTTCATTTTCTTATCATTCATCTCCCAGCCTGCATTCCACTACCAATTTCCAAATTTGGCATACAGAGGCAAAGTGTTCTTCCTGGGCTTTCTTAGACCCGCAGGCTCTGTTGTCTTCTCAACACACTGATCAGCTTTCAGTAGAGAATAAAAACGATCTTCACATACCCACAGGCAGACTGAGAGGTATGACAATATCATGTCAACTGACACCAGCCACACACAGGTTTTTCATACCTCTCAGGTGTTCTGCAAAGACTAAAGATGATTTCTGCTGTGAGCTGAGTGGGTGAGATAGCTTGTAGGAGTGACTGACAGAGCATAGCATGTGAGAGACTCGGAAAAGACAAGTTTGGAATACATAGCACAAATTCTAGCAAACTTCCCCAAAACAGAACTCAGTTCCCCCGGTCAACCTTTCTTCCTTTGTGGTTCTTGGTGTATGTTTATCTTATCTGTCGCATTCTCTATTTTGATCCCTCATGCTTCTTTTTATCTTTAATTTTCTACTTTATTGTGCTGTTTTCCTCATGTTCACAGTGTTTCTTTTCAGGAAATCAAAAGAGTGGCAGTAAGTCAAGTAGCCTGCTTTAAGTCATTTTCCAGATGAGTAGTAAGAGAAATACAAGAAAATAAAGCAAAGCATCCTGCATATCGGATGCACTTGGAACAAGGAAAGAAATGTACATATGGAAGAAAAAATTCCCCTGCACACTTCAATTCTATTCCTAACCTCTTACTATTGTGCAAATAAGTATTACTGAAATACAAACTCTGTATTAGTTCACAACTAGCAGAAGCACAAATAAATTTGATCCTTTTGCAGTGGTAACTACATTTTTTCAGTGACTGAAAACATTTTTTCAGGGAGAAGACTTGTACATTGCAGCAGAAGCCAAAGAAATAGACACTTGAATTAACCTTAAAATACCTGACTATGGCTTACAATTTCATACTTCTCATGCAAGCAACTTTCAGAACATTGCAGTGGGACAAGAGATAGAGAGAAATATCATGTAGTGGGCACAAAAATCATATTAACACAGGGTTTATTTCTGTCAGTGAACAGAAATGTGGGCAAATCGCTCTTCCTGTTGTTCCTCAGCTTCTTCATTTGTAGACTGAGGATAGACAGACCTCTCTTGAAAATCCAGTGTACTAATGACAACCATTATATAAGGATTTGGTATTGTCATTACTGTTATTATTATCTAGACACTAAAAACATTGCTATCCTATTGGAATACTGAGCAGAATTTTTGACAGAACATACTTGCTGCACTACAGAGCATTTTCAATTTGAGCAAACTATCTGCTGCTGCTCTTGCTACCTGTCACTGGGACATTTCTGTGTAGTTCACAGCATGTGCAGTATTTTACTGAAGTTTTGAAGCGTGAGTTCTGCACAAGCACAGCAAAGCATAGGAGATGGCAGACGCAGTATGCTTTCCTCCAAATGAGCACAGAGAACATACATAATTCACAATTTCCGAGGAGACAAATGTCAATCTAAAGTTCCTTGAGAATACAAATTAACTTAATACTCTTTGAGGGCAGCTCACGTGTAATCAGATTGCAGTCTAGGATGCCGTAAGAAACAAGTGGTGGCAAATTCAAACTTTAGATAGCCCCCTTACTGTGAACAAGAGTGAAATACTATTCAATATTACTGGAAATTCCAACATTATGTCCCATGGGAAAAAAAAAATAAAAAGTCTAGACTCTGTTTATCAAAAGAGCAAAGTAGTACTTACTGACAAGGGAGAAACTTTCAGGTAGTCCCTGACAAAATGGTTGTACAGCATATTTTCTGCTCCAGGGGCAGTAAGTACTTGAACAACACATGACTTAAGAAGTGCAACACAGGAACAAGTTTAAAATATTGCAGAAATACAGATCTGTAACTGTATTTTCACTATCATTTACACACAGACTTGGTGCAGATGCTTACCATCTATGAATTCACACTAAACTTACATACTAAAAGTGAAGGTGAAATGAAAATTGTACAAACCTGGTAAATTAATGATACAGATTTTGAATATTCTTAAATAGAGTAAAGCTGTTTGTATTAATCAGAACAGTAATTTTGCTAGCACAGAGATAATAACTGAGTAATGTAGCAAGATATGCTATATATACTAACTAATAAAATGGAATGCAATAAATTAAAGATTTAATTAGGAATACCTCCCTCATAAGCTAAATACCACATCTGAAGAAGCATTGCACGCTACCTACAGTGATATATTTAGTTTGCATTCAAACAGCCTGTCTGGATGCAAATGCTAAGGCCATCAGAAATAACCTCATCCTAAGGAAAACGTTTAAATCCATCAAAATAAAGGGGTCAGATACCCAGGCACATTTTGAGAAGAGTGATTTTCAGATGGGAAACAACATTACTGAGATATACTCTTTTGACTTCTCAGAGCTGAATTGTTGTTAAGTAAATGCATTTGTCCCAATTACAAGCACTTGTCATAACAGAAGATAAGCTGATGAGTCAGGACTGAAGAACTAACAAAATACTTCCACAAAGACTTACTTTATGCTGTGGTAAATGAGACAAGGTTGCCCACAAAGCTCAGGACATTTGTTCAGAAGTCATTGATGTGGCAAATCAAGACCAGAATAACTACTCTTGAGCATTGTTTCTCTTGACTGACTGGCCGAGTAGAAATCGTCCTTTATCTGCAGAAACCAGGATTAGTCTGAGAATATACTGTGCTGCCAAAAATTGTCACTCTTCATGGATAGTACCTTAACCTGTGGTGTTGTTGACAGAGCTTGAAGAGACAGGGTGTGACAAAGGACTGCTGCACCATGCAAATGGAACTACTATTTGGCCTCAGTTTACTGGAATCCCATCTAAAATGCTCTCAGGCAGTGCTGCAAAGAACAAAGAACTTCAGATTACTGTGTTTCCCAGACCACAACAGTGGGAAGGATGAATTGCCTGCATTGCAAGTGCAGTAAAAAATACCTCTTAATTGCTGTGCCTGGAGCAAAGAAAAATAACTCAGCATGGATGCTTGCTGGCTTACATACCAAAACAGTCTTATACTGAGCTGATTCAGTAGACTGGTATGCAGTGTTGGCTCACTGAGCCAATAGTCTACCAGCTTCTGTGAAAGAAAAATTACTGGTGGGAGAATGACAGCCACTGAAGATCCTGCAAGCAGGAGAGCTACCAAGCATAATGTGTTTGACTCACTTTCCAGGAAATAGTGCGAAATAGAGCTGTATTCATGCAATATAATCCAAAACAGTTTTTGCAACTTCCTGTCAAGATGCAGGCTCATGAGAATGGTAAAGAATTGGCATTGCAGCTTACAGATTTATCCAAGGATAATGAAGACCATCCATATAGCTCCATGTAGCTATGTGGAAATGATTATTCTGTTAGTATCAAAACAACTTCTTCCTTCCTTAAACATGATTGTGTAGCTGCTATTGCTTTCTTAAAGGTAATTAAGTACACCAGCTTTGCTTATGGCAACATATCACAAACGTATTTTGGTGTATCCTCCATAATTCACTCCCACAAATCAAGCAGCTATGCCTCCATGGCTCAGGAGGTGTTAATGGAAACCTGTTGGCATCTTATAAGGAAAATATTATGTAGGGATCAGCATGGACTCCTACAGAGGGACTGATGACATACCTGAATTTTGTCTGTGCCATGACACTCCAGCTTTATGCATATGAGAAAATGATGTAAGAAGGATGAAAACATGAGCATGTTTCACAAAGAAAAAAAAAAAGTTGGTCTGTTTCAGAATATTTCCAATAAAACTTACACAGTTATAGATCCAAATAAAACCGATTTTAAGCAACAATTCAAATGCTGAGGAACAACAGACATGCTAGCTGGCAGTTAAGTGCCTCGGATGTTATTTATAATCTGCTGAAAGAAAGTTCAAAAACTAGGTGAATATTCAAACAAAAGTTTTAAGAAGAATAATTTTGAAAGTGATTCTGACTTTCATGATTCAGATATTCACGTTGTTAAAGGTACAGCAGAGAATAGCCACAAATCTTCTTGTGTCAGTAATTAAAACATAACAGGGATGTAACAACCCTTAAGGGAGGGTTGTCACACAGGGATGCACAAACTAAAGACCTACGCCAAATAAGACTGTTATAAAAGCATAGCAGGCAAGATTATGTCAGTGAAAACTTAGAAAAAGAGAACAAGAAGGAGAACGATGATGTTGTTTATGTATGTTTTACACTATCTTACAGCTGTCTTACTGTACATCTAGTTTGCTTTCAAGAGAAAGATTTATTGCATTTCAGGTTTTAGAATATGTGAACAATATATTGTCACAGTTTTGATTGATAAATATATAAAGTTTAGGTTGATAAATATATAAAGCTCAAGCTTTACAGTGCAGCATTATCAGATAGAAAGGTCTTGTCTTTAACATAATTACCACGACTTTGCTGCCTTTCAGGAAAGATGATCATACATGGGGAGAACCTAAAAACCACAAATGTCTTATTTCAATAGGATTTACCACCTAAATATTTTCCTTAGGAGGTATCAACCGTTTTGTTGGTTCTTTTTATTGGTTCTTCCCCTATTTTATCACAGATGTCTGAGTTATCTCATAGGTTTTTATTTCTTCATAAATAGAGGAAGAACAAGAATCAGCAAACAGATACAAAGAGACAGATAAGGTAATCGCTAATTTGAGTATCACTTCTTAGGGGAAGTAAAAACAGTGGAAGAAGGATAATTTTTATTACCCATTATTTGTCTGGATTAAAAATAGGATCCCAAACTGTTACATCAACAGTCTCACTTCTAGGTTTTATTTGAGACACCCATCTTCTGAGAGTGATTCCTATTTCTAGGGTTGAGACCCTGCATTGAGAGATGAATAGTATTCCCAGAGTTGAGACCTCTCTTCTGGAGATTAACTTTTTTCTTCAGCTGAACTTCTGCTGGGTTTATGATCCTATTTGTAAATATTGTGACCTTATTTGGAGTTGAACAGTTTTGGATTTGAAGGATTAAGGGAGTGGCAGAGGACACTAGATACTAGAGAGGAAGATGTTTTGGCCACTCAGATGAAAGTTAATGCAGAATGAGATTATTGGATAGGAAGTAAGGAATAGTTTTAGATGCTATCAAGGAGACAAACATGACTATATTTGAATCCTTAGTATTTGTTGTCCTAGTTCAAGGAAGGCGGAAATGAAACTGGATTGCTGTTTTAATTTCAAAATTCAGGGTTTCTGTTGCTGCATTTTGGAGGCCAAGAATTTTTAGGGACGTTTTCTTGCTTAATGCAAAATTTGGCTTACGAACTTTTGTGTTTTGCACTCTTTTTTGAAACACTAGATACAACCAGCCCTACAGGTGGACTAGGGCTCCTGTTACATTCTTTCAGATGGCTGGTGCATGTGTCCTACTTAGGGTTAAAATAACGACCAGATTTGTAGTCAGGAGCATCAGATTGCTATAAATCAAACCGGAAAGTTCATTGGGAGATGCTGTCATTTCTCCCTGAAACACATGGAGAATATACAGGCAAAGTCTGAGCAGGAAGAAGCTCCCTTTCACTCATATTCAGTTCAAGGTGACATTTAAATGTGATTAACCAAGGTATAAGCTATCAGTATCTAAAGGCCAAGGGAAAAAGCTCCGTGAAGTTCTCAAAGACAGGAGGAAAATAGTCTAATTAGGTAGATGTCAGACCTGAAAGTAGAGAGATAAAGAGAAGTGAACACACTTTCCCAAAACTGTGCAAGAATAAAAGATCTAGAAGGAAAGGGTAATCAAGATAACAAAACAAGCAACCAACCAAACGGCAGAAAGGTTAAGAAAGAGGATGGAATACAGAGTCTGCCATGAGGCAGACAAGAATGCTTTAGGGATTGCATAAAAAATATTTTGGCAAATAAAGAGGGATGACACCCGCTTGGAAGGTATCCAAGACGGAGCTTGAAGAGAAAGTACATCTGCTGTAGAATGGATGTTCAGTGAGTTTAGAGATAAAGAGTTTAGAGATAAAGGGGAGGAGAGTAATGGGGCAGACAGATGGGGATTACTTCTTCAGCCCACTGACATAAGCACCGTGTCCATTGTGGCTCTTCTGACAGAATTCTTTTTTTCCATCTGTCTGCAGAACCATTCTTCAGCTGTAAAGCATAAAATCAGTTCACAGTGAGATAAAAAGGAATTTTTACCTGATCCTTCAGTGATTTTTCATTTCCCCTCCAGAGGGCAATGGTTTCAAAGAAAACATTTTGTCCTGTGTTTGGCTGATGCCTCAGCTTGAGTCAGATTTGATTTTTTTCTTTTCTATTGATTGCAATCAGCCAGATTTAGATTGATAAACAGTTACATCTTTACCTTGCTCACAAACAGTGACACTAATTCATGTCAAATTCAATTCATCAAAGATGAGCATTTTCTTTGTTAAAAAATATTTGTCTGTAGAATGAATGCATCAATCTTAAAAAGAAGGTTCTTTCATAATAAATAAAGTTGCCTAAATACATTGGTTCTTTAGCTGCAAGCATGCTTTAAGGTTTCCATAATCCCCTATAGTAAAATCATAGGAAAATGTTGGCTAAAATCAAAATCTTCCAAGATCCAAGCTCACAAAAAGTACCACTTCAGTATTTCTTTTCAGTTCCTTTCTGCTTAAAGATAATAATTGAAACCGTTGAACAAGAGATGGAACAGAAAGCCCTATAGTACTTTCGTAAGTGATTTTCTCAGTTCTTTTAAAAGCTGTCTTAGTAGATCCTCATAGGAAAGATTAATCAGCTAAGACAAAACAAAGGAAAATGAAAAGCTTTGATCTTCCCAATCACCTTTCCATTGTTCTTCCTCGTCCTCCCATTCACTTTCTTTACCTGTATCTTTTCTTTTTTATTTGCAGAATTTGTTAAATTCAAGCTAAAATGTTGAGTTTTCTCCCAGTAATGTTTGTGTTCTCAGCATACCATGAAACAGCACCTACAAGGCAAAATGAACCATCAGAGCTGTCTATTTAAATGATTCAACACAGAAAGGTTATCTGTGTCTTTACAAATAATGTTGCTGATCCTGTGCTCTATTGTAAATCGTTTTCAAGTAAGACAACTTCCTGTCCTGACAGAGTATTTTAATCTGTTGGATAGAATTAGCCAAGCACGCCTCATTCAAATACCTTACGAATGGATTTGCCAGCTGGGCAAGGGCTAATATTAGGGTTTGTGGAAGCCAGAGGGAGGAGATTGGTTGACAAAGAAACAAACAAATCTTTAAGCAGATATATCCAAGAGCTATCCCAAGCTCAGTCTTAACCTGGTCTGGTAATGCCTTCTGGCAAAAAACCAAAACTTCAGCTACAGACGGTAAAGGAGGGAAATGGAAGCTCTAGAATTCAAGTGAATCCTTCTCTGCCCTATGAAAAATTACACACCATCTTGAAGACAATTCCCTTATCCTGGTTTAAAAACTGGCTACTGGGCAACATGCAAATTGGAAACATTGAGATTTTCTGTGAGAGGAAGTACAAATGCTGTCAGTTGAGGGAAAGTGCAATCAGGTTGTTTTTGTCTGATCATCCCAACCTTGGATGTAGAAAAGAAAGTTAAACTAATGGTCAGTTAGGATGAGGATAACAATAGTGAAGGGGCAACTGACGAACCTACCTACTTTTTACAGTCATTATAACTTCTAGGCAAGTATCACATTTTGAAAAATTCCTCTGGTTCTCAGGTCTTTTGACAAAGTGGTTTGAAAAAAAGACTCACGTAATCTTTCACCATTTTCATATGACGGTGAAAAGAACCATGCTTGGTGCTGCTTACCCACGAATTACCAGTGTCATGTTTTCCCTCCTTTTCTATTTCCCAAGTAAATAATTCTGCAGTCCAACATTTTTATTTCCTGCAGTGCTGCAGTTGTGCTCACTTGACACAAAGACCCCCATTATTGATCGGAACAGAAACAGCTGGTTAAGCACAGTTACAAGGCATTGCTGCCCTGAAAACAGCAAACAAAAAGACATCCTGAGGAGTTTGAGCCACAATATGAAAAGGTAGAACACTTTCAGTTTCCTTTGCAGATAACTGGACAGGATGTACCTCAGTGTCAGGTTCAACTGGCCTTTCGACGCAATAAGAAAACCATGGGATCTGGTTTTGGGACTTATAAAATTGGCCTTTGTGTCTGTCTTTAGAACGGATCCAAAAGAAAACACGGTAAAGGGTACAATTACAGAAAGTCTGGATTTCACTGTGAAGAATGACAAAGACAAATGATGCAAATTTACATATTGTTAAAATGAAACAAGGAGAGGTGGACCACATAAGTATCTCTTTAGGATTAATGATCTAAGAAAGCCTTTTTTCACTTGTCTTGTTACGTGGAACATTTCTTCTAATGCCTCAGGCAATGATCTAGCCTCAGGCAATGATCTAGGCGGGCCAGCCTGAAAAACCAGGAGAGTGAATGCACTTTGCAGCTCAAAGTCAAACTAAACTGCGGCACGCTGAAAATATATTTCTCTATTTCTGTACAACGCAGCCATGGATACAAACAACCAGGTAAAACTAGTTTTAACCTCCTGTTCCCTTAATTCTTCCAGACACTGTGTCATGAGTGCCTTCTATGCCTCGGCCTCCCAAAGGCAGACTGGACTTTCAGAAGAGATTAAACACTTTTTCTCCCACAGCAGGCTCCAGCCTGGCTGAGGCATTCAAGTTTAGGGCTGCGGCTGCAGCAGGAGTACGAGGGGAGCGGGGCGATGACAGGGAGTATGGAGGAGAAGGCGGCCGCGGTGCCCGGGCGCGGCCGGGACACGGGACAGCTGTGGGGGGCAGGAGGCGGCACAGAGAGCCGTTCTAGAGAGGTGGGAGACGGCGGCGGGAATAGACTGGACTGCAGTGGGCTGCTCAGGGAGCTGGTGGAGTCACTGTCCCTGGAGGAGTTTAAAGGAAGACTGTATAGGGCACTGAGTGCCATGGTCCAGTTGACACGGTGGTGTTCGGTCACAGGTTGAACCCGATGATCTCAGAGGTCATTTCCACCCAAGTTGATTTTATGAGTCTGTGAGGAAGGAGACAGGGCAGCAGTGCCACGTCTCCTGTGTCCACCCCAGCCGAGGGCACCCCCCGCCCACCCCCTGCCCCACGGCAGCC
>VZRE01001309.1:214380-280751 GCA_013396775.1 Cephalopterus ornatus
GAAACCTCCCGCACCTGGCTGTGCGCTCTCTCTGCGTGGTTGTAGGGGGTGTTTTAGCGAGGGGGGAAGCTTGAGGCCCCCTGCTCTGCACCTCTGATCCCTTGGCAGCTCTGTGTTTGGAAATGGTGCCTCTGTAAAGAGGTTGTTTCATTTTGGTTTATGAAGGGCTAAGTTAAAACAGGTTGAACATGGGCGACTTCCAGTGTGTGTTTCATAGTCAGCAGTAGTTCGCGCACATCGCGGGTCGGAACAGCTTTTCCGAACGCCTGTAGTGATAATGCCTTGGGGGTGCTGGTGTTTTCCTTACGGAGGGACCGAGGCGGTGTGGTGGGAGAGACTCCACAGCCGAGCAACAAAGAACGCGGTGACTGTGAGCTTAGTGAGACCGCATGAGAAAAGTAAATTAACTTGTAGTTGACCTTTTTGAAAAATATTTATGAGAGTGCTCTTAGATGTCTCACGTTATACAGATCCACGAAAAATAACTTGATGAGGAACATTACAGGGGGTAAATATCAACCAGTGCTGTGAGGGATTTTTGTACGTGATACATCGATAACTGCAGTCAAACTTCTAACAAGTGATCTTTTCTGTGTGTTGGCTGCTTCAGTGTACAGCTTCCTGCGCCTTAAAGAGACCTGTCCGCCTTTTTGGAGGATTGAGGTGTTTTTCCTGACTTTGTAAAAAATAAGATATCTTTGTATTGTTTTTATACATCTGAGTCCAGAAGCTTTTGCTTCTAATCTGTCGTCACAATTTTCACATGCATCGGTTTTGTTTTTTTCTTAAGTCATATTAGAACTGTTATTACAAATCTGAATGTCAAACACTTTAGTGTCTGGCTGGTTTTTACAGACGTAAACTCATTTCCAGTGTACTGTGATCAAAAAAACCAAATCAGTACACATAAAAGTTTAGCTAATGATTAGTATGGTGGGTACTTTTAACAAGGCACTTTGAAGCAGTGTATCAGAAGGTTAAATTTAATTTCTGTTACTGTTAATAAACTTATACAAAGTTAAATGTTAATACATGATCATTGAACTATTTTCAAAGTCATTCTTTCAGATTTTACATCCTTCCAGTGTGTGTCATGTTGCCTTGCAGTGTATGGAATAACTGTGAATGGTAGTTTTTTTCTGTGTAGAATTAGGTGATGGTAAAGACTGTAATTTTTTATTAGGTTTTATTAAATTTCTTCTCAACAGTTCTGAACTTACTTAGAAATGAACATCAAGATATTTCTTCACTAGACTGATCCATCTGCCTTAGGAATCTGCAGGAGTTTCTCAGGCCATTGAGGGGTGACAGGCATCTTTCAGTAGCACAGCTGTATGTGACTTAGAAATGGTGAAAATGCAACATAGAGGTTAGCATTCATACCAAGGGCTATGGACATAGAAAGTTTAATGTAGTCTGAAGTTCTTTTGCATCCATTTATTTTCGCATGTAAATAGTTACATTTTCCTGACACCTCCGTTTGCTGCTTTTTAATTAAAATCTCCTGCTATAATTTGAAGTTGCAGGCTTTTAAAAAACCTGCACCATTTTTGGATGCAAATTCTGTTATATGTATCATCAAAGGTTGAAACTTAACATCACATGCTAACAGTTGTAACTACCTGTTTCAGCGACCGTTTGTTTTTTCCCAATTTGCACTTTTAAAGTGCTTTCCTTTTACAGTGTTAGGTTTTTAGAATGCTGAAGGATAAAAGTTCAAACAGTCTGCTATTTCTTGGATAACAGGATTTATATTTGTGTTTGTGTTGTTTAAAATCTTTAAATGTTCTAGCAACTGATGTTTTTTAAGTACTTTCTCAGTGTGACAGGTAGTGTTGCAGAAAGGCTTGACATTACGGTATTTGGAAGACTAATTACTGCCTTGGTCATGCATTTGGAAACCTCAAGACTTTTTGTAAATATTAATTAAATAGTGCTGTCTTGTTTTCCTTTTATTAGTGGGTAAAGAGAGGCATTTGTATATTTGAAAAAGTTTGCAGCCATGTCTGCAGTAGAAAACTCAGTGGAAACAGTTTACCTGATGGCTTAACATCAGTTATGCTGGCAGAATGACTTTACTAGTGTAGTTATCTACTTTGCAGCTTTCTTCAATACGGCTATTCTGACAACAGGAGAATTTTATGTACACCACCTCCTTCCCGCCCTCCCAGTATAGCTTGACAAGCTACACAAAATGTCTTAAGTATAATTTAGGATAAAGTATGAAGCAGGAGAAAAAGGAAATTATAACTGAATAAGTAGTTTATATTGCAGAATATTATAAAGTAAGTTTCTGGGGTTTGGTGTTTTTTTAATCAGAGGTAATCAGCTGTGTGTGTCTGCTGGTAACAACTTGCTTTATGCTACTGGAGTGTCTAATTGCACACTAACACATAGCTGTGTGGGAAGAAAAAAATGCTGTAACTCTTAAGGCTTGCATCAGTTAAGTTAGAAAGCAAACAGCAATGCCATTGGTAATGCACACTCCTGCAAGGAGTACTTCTGTGAAGCAGGAAATACAGAAAGGCCTAATCTTGCACACTTATCTTTTGGCAGAAAAAGGATGTTGCATTTCTTTACAGAGGCATAAATGGTTTAAGTACCTGCCCAGCATGTTGAGATTTGGGTTCAAATCCTCCTGCTTTTTGGGGGAGCTGCCAGTTCCCAAAGGGAATACCTTAACTGCCAGGCCACTGGGTGTTTGGGTGTGAAGTGCTTTTAGACACCAGTCAGTTTTATTTGTAAAGAGTAATATTTGCTTAGGAAAAGAGTGAATGGCGTGTGTAACCCAGGGAGTGGCTTCGTCAAGTACAAATCAATGAGATGGACACAGATTTCCTTGTTACAGGCAAAGGGTAAAAAGAGTAAATGAAAGGGATTCTTCTTGGGAATGTTTTTTTTATCTCCCCAGCATGGCATGAAATTCTGGAGACTTAAATCTCTGATCTTTGTTTATTATTGGCTGACTTGGTCAATTCCTGCTGATGTTGAATATTAGATATTTGAATAGCACCTCTGACATGCCCGTTTCATTGTAAAGTGGAGCTTGGTTGCTTATCTGTGGGTTGTGGAGTCTAGTAGGTGGCATAGGATTCAGATTCTCTTGTGGATCTAATTCTACTTTCTTATAAGATGCCAAATAATTAGACAGAGAAATGTAATTGTTTCAACATACCTATGCTTATTGTCTGTTGTATTAAGGTTACCTCAGTGTCTTGTGTTTCCTTAAGTGATTTGCCTGTTGCATCATGTATCTATTCTGGTTGGCCATAATTGTCTTCTAAAGAAAAAATAACGAGTAAGAAATAGTTAGTGATTTTATGTTAACATTTTTAATACTTGATTTTGCCTCTAGTGTTAGAGAAAAGGCTTGACAGTTAATACATGTGACCATGGAGCTCATGGTTCTTAATGAATTCACTATACTTTACCAGTATAGACGATAAACTCATCATGTCTTGCAGGGGTCTAACAGAAGAATAGATGTTAGGTAGAAATTCTGGGAAAAGATAATTCTTAAGAGAAATAAGACAAACCTGAAATTTCATTCTTGTATCAGGATTCATCTTCTGGGGAAGCTGTTGAAAGGCCATTCTTGATTATTTGGCCATAAGAGATAATTTAGAAGTCTCTCAAATCTGGAAGTTTTTTTGGAGAAAATCAGTTTAAGACTAGGAGTGGTTTCTGGCAAGGATATATTCAGACAGTGAAGTGGTCCTTTACAAAAGGCATTATGAGTACTCAAATGTGGCAATAGTCAGTATGTCAGCATCTAAAGTATCAACCTGTGTACATGCATTAACTAAATAGTCAGTGTGAACTGTCTTATTTGTGTAGTGTGAGGTTGTTCAGTGCTTTCTTCAAGCGCTTGAGAAAGTTCAATTCAGCGAAACCATAAACCTTTGATATCTGGGAAGTGCCAGTGCAACCTCAGCATCTGCTCTTTGACCTGGCAATGGTGCTGGGAGGTGGCTGTATGCATTCAGAGTCTTTTTCCAAGGATAAGTATATTTTTATAGTCAGGAAGGAGAGTGGAAAAGTATTCATTTAGGTACTGGTGGTGTTGAGTGGAGTTCCACGTACAAGTATGTGAGCTCAAAGGAGGACAAGGTCTGCCAATGCCTAAGAGTCACTTCTCTTTTTAACAGCATATTATGAAGAATGCCAGTGATACATATGAGAACTGTTGTTAGCAGTATGATGCCACAGAAGTGACTTGTGTTTATTGAGGTGTATACTAAAGAGGAATGAAACTTTAAAAAGTTCACCTTGTTCAAGGCTGAAGGCAGGTAAAATATAACTGGCATGACATCTTGGTGAAAAGACTATGGAGAGAAGTTACTTTCCATGTTTCCCTGGAGCCAAATCTTGATTTTGGTTTGGGTGGCAGAGATCAGCAAGTCTGCCCTCATCTGAATATTCAAATGCAAACCCAAGTGTTCTCTTAACTGGGATGATCTTCACAGTTAAGATCAATGAAGGTAGTATGCTTTGGTAATGCCTTCTCTGTTAATCACTTATTTAGAAGGTGGTCTTCAGTGTGGCAGAGGAGAAAACTAGGGAGGGAAGCCTGTTTTACTGCATGGTATTTGTAGTACTGAGTTAAATTCTCTAGCATAGTAGATACCATGACAACTTTTTCTTTAGAATGTGATGCCTTTGTGTATAAAGCTAAGACCTCACCTTAATATCAGATCGCAGTGTTCCTGCAGTGTTGTGGTTGAGAACTTGATTGTCCTTGTTTGTTTTGTTTTGTCAAATTGCCATTTACTTGTCAGCTACTGTTAATGAAACTTAAGGTAGATGATTCATAGATTAATTCACTGTACCTTGGCTAAGAAAATTCAAGTTGTTTTTGTAGAAAACCTGTGTTACAGATAACTGCATTATGTGCTGTAGAAATTAAGTGCGTCTTGTATTGGCTAAGAGAGCATGTTACTAATTCCTCTGGTATGTCTTTCTAAAGGTTCTGTCATCTCTGAAGGCAAGCTCAAGCTTTTGGGTTAAGCATCAAGCTTTCAAACAGAGAAGGGTTTGGATTGTTTAGGTGTGTATCATATTGGTTGTACTTCTTATGGAATGTATATCCTTCTTTTCAGAGAGCAGATCTCTTCTTCCTGGTGTCTGAAAGGCTGTGTGATGTCAGCAGACAAACTTAGTCCTCTGTTAGTGGGACAATATAGCATTAGTGGACATCACGTGCTTTCTGCAGAATCAGTTCCTGTAGGATCACGTGGTGCTGGAATTGCTCAATGCCACTATGCAGTGGCATTTACATTTTGTTCAAATGGTATTAGAAGCCCTCAAATGCAGAAGGTAAGGAAATTGGGTTGAAATGGAACTGGATATATGTACTTGAAGGTGGTGGTGGTGGTTGTACAAGAATATAAAACAAGCTCTTACCATTTATTTTTTTTCAGTAATCAAGATATATTCTAAATTAGTAACCTAATTACTTACAGGGCGGAATTAGCACAGTGTCTTAGCGTAAAGTGAGGTAAAAGCTGATCAGCTCGACATTGTCTTCTTGGGCTGCGTGACTAAATGACTTATGAGCCCAGCAGCATTGATTTCGTTTTTGACAAGTGGAATAGTCTGTTCCGCATTTTTTTTTTTTAAGAGTATAAACAGCGCTAAAAATCCACGTGAGCCTAAGTTCTTTTTAGATTTTTAGACTTTTTCTACTGAATTATGAATTTAATTCTTGCCTGTTTACAGAATATTAATTTAGTGTGAGTTAAGATCTTCTCTCAAGACTTTAACCTATTGTCATCAACCACTTTGTGATGAAGCGTGTTGCTTCAACTGGTATGACGAGGGCTAGATGAGAACTCAGAAGAGGCGGGTTACCTGGCTTCAGTGTGGAAAGAGAAGGAGAGTGGCAATCTGAGGATTCTGCAGTTGAGTAGACCCTTTTCTGCCTTTTAGCTTACTTAAATTTCTTCTTTCTTCATGAGCTCATCAAGCAAGATGTAAATATTAAGGACTGAAAGTGTATCTCAAGGAGAACTGGGAACTGAAAAAGTAAATGTCACTTGTCCTTCCTCCCAGAAGAAAAAAATCCTGGATTTTAGGATAACATAACAGGCAAAAAGCTATTCAGCTCAAGACTGGTTATTTTGGCATAATTTTTAGGTCATTACTTTCTTTAAGCCTTTGCTAATTTTGAAGTAAGGAGAGGTAAAAATGAACTGCAATGGAGAGCTGTTTTTTTCTTGACTGAAAAAGAGGACAGCTAATTATATAATACTTTGAAACAGCAGTTGAGCTATTTTTTGTTTATAGATTATGAAACATTTTTTAGGTTAAACTTTCCTTTTTGATGTCTTTTTTTATTCAGACTAGTAAACCTATTGCAATTAGTGGTTAGTCATATGATCGGCTTTGAAGAGTCATGATGTACTGTTTTTCTTAGATCTTTCCTGGTTTAGTGTGAACTTATATTTTTGATGCTGCTTTTTTTAGCACAGTATCTGTTGCTCATCTTCATGCATTCTTTCCTTCTGCAGACCTCCAAACATGAGTCTTTCTCAGTCTCCTCTCTCCAAATAGGGAAGATGGACAATATTGGGAAGGCAACAAAGATTCTGTGTGCTGGGTCACATAATTTCTGTACTCTATTAAGTCTTATGACCTTTTGCTTTCTCTTTCTCATCATATTATTGCCTTGTGTCTTGAGGATGGATTGGCTTGTAAAACAATACCTATGCTTAGCATTTCTTTCCTTCTGCAGTCCTGGTTCTCCTTTCGATCTGCTGGTGCTTATGTTCTCTTACCTCTCATTACAGCTTTGATATATTCAAAGATACCTGTTCTATTTCAGTAGGAATTTTTTTCTGTAATAAGAGTGACGTTAAGCAGGAATATTGCTTTTAATGGGACATAATGATGACTGTTATCTAGTGCTGTGCAAAGCAGAGTAGTTCAATGCTAGGAGTTCAGGAAATAATTTTAGCAAGTGAGTGGTGGGATGGCTAGATATTTGTGAACTGCAATAAAATTGAACCAGACTCCTTGCTTTTGTAGAACTGTCAAGAAAGTTACCTTTAACCCTAGTGTCTGTTTGTTATGCTTTATGTAGTGTGACAACCATAAAGCTAACAAAATGCTAAATGTATCAGGAAAGGCATTAAGATGACAGAAGCCGTCATATTGCAGCGATGCAAAACCCTGCTGTCCTCATTCTTGTGTACAGTTCAAGTCTCTGCATTTAAAGGAATATGCAGCAGAAGTAAAAAAGATAAAAAAGGGCAACAAAACCAGTCAAGGGGTGGAGCCTTGCAAGAACCGACTAGAAAGATGGGAACCCCTCAGTTGAAAGGGAATGTGACTGAGATTTTAGAGAAAACGAACAAAAATGGCCGTGGAGGCAGTGGATTTTAAAAATGCAGGATGCAGTTGATTAAAGTCATAGGTTTGAAACAAGTACTCTTCAAAGCTGTTGTTTTACATGCTGGGCGTGGAACTACTGACTTTTGTTGTCATAGGAGTTTGTGGAGGCAACCAATATCAGCAAGTTCAAATCAGGGTTATA
Organism: Cephalopterus ornatus; assembly: GCA_013396775.1. Taxonomy (NCBI): domain Eukaryota; kingdom Metazoa; phylum Chordata; class Aves; order Passeriformes; family Cotingidae; genus Cephalopterus; species Cephalopterus ornatus. The sequence goes on from VZRE01001309.1 coordinate 221,915, forward strand.
CAGATTTCCAGACAAGCAGATCCATTGACAGATATATTTAATCATTCATAACTGAGTAGGCAGGGATGTAGCACCATGCAGGGATGTCCTGCAATAATTGAACTTCTGGATGCACAAGTTATCCCCGAACAACATGTCTGGTTGCCACTGTCAGATGGAGGCTTTTTGGGGCTTGATTGACCATTGGTCCGACACACTAGGGGGGTTCTGTGTTGTTGCCAGAAACCATGTTTTACCCCTTGGTGAAATTTGTCCCATAAAAAGATGATAGCTTGTCTCAGCCAGATGCTGTGCTGGGCTGTAAGACTGTAACAAGCTGCTTTTTTTTTTTTTTTAAGGTTGGTTAGTTTTCAAAAAGGGAGGAACTGAAGAGCTGGAAAATCTCAACAAGAGATTAACAAAACAATACAACAACAATATAATAATGCAATAACTGTGGATTCTTTTCTGGTAGAATGAAATGTTGTATTTAGGATTCTGTGTTGATGGCTCAGTTTTGATCAGTGGCCAGTGTGCAAAGCAGGGTAGGGCCCTGTGTTATAAATGCATCTGTATGATGCTGAACTTTGTATCTGTATGATGCACTTGGTTTGAAAAAAGCAATCTTAGGAGCTGAATACCTCAGTTAAAGTTGGGATGGAACAGTCTGCAGTAATTAAGTTAGTCCTGCTTGTTATGTATAAAGCTCTTTTTGAAGCTTTGAGTGTGGTTTTCATGGCTAATCAGTAGTGGCTCACAATTTATAAATCTTATATGAAATAAATGTTGTATGTGTTTCATTTTAATAAAAGCTACTAAGGCGATAAGAATTTTACTTACTAGGTTGTATAAAATCTGCAACAGGACATCTGTAGAGGGAGAGTATTAAATATTTGCATATATGTTTTTTTAAATTTAACAACTTGAGTTGAAAACTTGAATTTATGTATACTTTGTCCGCTAGGCCAGTCTATGACTTCTATTGGTGAGAACTTCATACAGTTTCTCCTTATGTCAATATTTTTAAAGTCTTTTCTATACAAATATTTAATGAATGCAGCTGCATACCTAAATGGTTGTGTAGTAAATGTACGCTAGTTTGTGTTCCCTCTTAAGTCACTCTTGTCAAATCTTGCAAAGATATTTTGTGCTGTTCATTTGGTATTGCATGTGTTAGTGCTCCCTAAAAATTCTGTAGTTGGGACTTCATGTGATAATTAAAATTCCGTACAGATCTTCAGTTCTTAATTCCTTAAAGCTGGTTTGAAATGGAATATTTAGCCTTTTAAGTACATAACATGACTAATCGCTGCCTGTTAAACTTAATAACTAATTGTTTAACAGTTCGCATTGTGCTTCTGACACTTTTTGGAGAGAGCGTGTTTTTTATTCTGGAATAGATTTGTGTCAATTGGCACAGCTGAGTCTGGCTACTTTAGAAAAAATTGAGATTGCAGCTATAGCTCTGAGAAATCTGATTTGGTGATGTCAGTTTGATGCCTTTCTCTGCCCATCTCCTCTGCTCTAGTTCATTTGCAGATTTAACAGAAGTGCTTGTTCCTTGGTCATTACAGTTCATACTGTGCTGTCCGACTGAAACCATGATGCCAGTCTTAGCACTGAGGTGGCTGAGGTGTCAGCACGTGTTTCTTCCTGACAATTCTACTTTTGGTATCAGTGACTTCTGGTGGGAGCAGAGTCTACAGCTGAGGATAGTAACTTAATCTGCTACAACAAGATTTGCTAGAGCTTGTCTGTCAGCATCTTTAATTTAAGCTTGCTGTTCTTTTAGTTCAGCCTCTTAGGTAGTTTTATTTTCTACTTTATTGAAAAAAAAATAAGGCAAGGAGATATAATAATCTGCCTTATTTTATAATCTCTTCACAACAAATTCCATGGTTAGCTTCTGACTTGTACTTTGAGAAACCCATAGGCAAGCATATTACTGCTGACCATTACACCATTTCAGGTATCACAAATTCATATGTCATTATGTTAATATATTCGTACGGGTATGTTTCTTTTGTTTAACAGGTAATCCATCCAGAAATGCACTGCATCAATTCAACATACAGATCCGTAGGGTGTGCAGAACCAAAAGCTAAATAGAAACATTGGTAAAAAATTTTAAGACGTACTACTCCAAGACTGAAATATTGTGCATGAGAGCTATGTGAATAGGTGCTTAAAGTTTAGAGGAATAAGAAAGCATTAAAAGTATGTTCATGGGTTTAACTCGTTAAAACTAAAAGTTCTCTAATAAGTATCCTTTGTTTGTATTCAGAATTCCAGAACTGGTCTTGAAAGAGTATAGGTGCATACTTAGAATGATTTGAGTTAGTGGAGCATGAAGGTATTCATAAATCTCATTGACTTCAAATAATAGATTCTGATTTCAATACTTAATTTGTAACATGATTTTTTCCCTAAGTAATAATATTTTTAACCTGTGAATGATAACTCAGTATCTGGAAATAATTGTATCTCTTTTCATAGATTTAGAATTCAAGAGTAAAAAAAGTTATGAATGCTAACTCTGTTGGAAGTTCTTTAGATTAATCTGACTAAATAGTTTTCTAATATAAAATGTGAGCTTCAGGTAGTAAATACATCTCAGACAAGTATCTTTCCACAAATTGGTCAATTGGTAGAAGGCATATGAGCTTTTGGTTCAAGTTTCAAAACTCCTGGAAGTGGTGGACTGCCTGTGGGGATTCCCAGAACTTACCAAATTGTGGCATATCTAAACCTTTCTAATTCTGGTTTATTATTTCTGCTTTTCAAAAATAAATTTTGTTGTTGCAGGCATTCTAGCCTTGATAGTGCTGTAACAGAAGTCTCTACCTGCATTACTGAGATGATTTGCAGTCTCTGGGGAGAACTACAGCTACTCTCAAATGCTTTCTTTAAATTGAGTGGGATAAAACCATTTTCTTAACAGAATGTCTCTGTTAAATAGATGTGTCATAAAGATAATATGGTTGATTTGATTTCAAAAATGTAAATTTCTGCAGCTTTGAAGCAAAAATTGTAGACATCACTTGAAAAATTGAATGCATTATTGTAAGTATTGGGTTTCCTTGGTGATTAGTCTGTTGTTTCCACTAATAATCATCAATGGCTGTTGCACTGATCATTTTCAAATTTTCAAGTGGATTTAAGGTTATAATCTGACCTAAATTGCATCGTAATAAGTGTTTGAAGTGACAAAACAGAAATAATGAATAATAGCTGATTTACATCCCAAAATTCATTTCTGTTTCCTTAGTAGCTGATGGTAAAAAGTAACGATAAAGTTTAGAAATTCCATGAAGACTCACTGAAGATCAGATATACCTGCTTTGATTTGCCTCACTAACACGGTTGGTTGGTTTGACACTAAAGATTAAACCCAGTGACTAGACTTGCCCGTTGGTTGTTCTGAATATAGAACCGTAGAATATCCTGAGTTGGAAGGAATCCACAAAGATCACTGAGTCCAACTCCTGATCCTGTACAGGACACCCCAAGAGTCACACCATGTGCCTAAGAGCATTGCCCAAATCCTTCTTGAATTCAGGCAGACTGGTGCTGTGACCACCTTGGGGAGCCTGTTCCAGTGATCGATCACTCTCTGGATGAAGAAACTTTTCCTAATATCCAACCTAAACCTCCCCTGGCACAGCTTCATACCACTGCCTTGGATCCCATCATTGGTGGCCAGAGAGAAGAGATCAGAGCCTGCCCCTCTGTGTAATTGCCATGTGAACAGTGTTGCATCTCTTGTTCAGGAGGCCAGCATTCTTCTGACATTATTTGAAAAAGCGCCTACTGTTTTATATGCTCAAGCTCCAGACAAAATGGTGAAGTCACCATAGTGTTCTTGGCTTGTTTGGAAAAAGTAAATGGTTTGGGAGCTTTTTCTGGGTTTTTTTCCATCTATGAAAAATTATCAGCATTAAATGCTTCCTTAGAGTAATAACCGATGTTCTGACTCTGCAAAATTATAAAGCATAGTCTTGGAACCTTGCTTTTTTTAATTAGTGTCATACAGAGTGCATGTAACCAGTGCTCAAAAGGGGTGCTGAAAAAGAAAGTAATATGCAGAGCTGTTAGTGAAAAATGTCTGTCTGTGAGGCATTAGGACAATCATCAGAGGTGCTGCTTTCAAGTAAGCTACCAGTGCTGTTCACAGTGTGCCTGCTGGGTTAGAAGTTGGGCTAACCTGTTGGGCTTTTTAGAAAACATACTGCTTCATATTTCTGCTACCCTCTCATGAGGAGCTCTAAGCCACAAAGATTTGCTGTTGTACTTCCAACAAATGGAAAATATAAAACTGTAGCATCTGCTGTTACTTTTGGAACTTTATTACTATGACAGAATAATTTCTGAACTGATTTTACTGGCCTCATATGTGGCATTTCAAATCTCAGTTAAAATTCTTTGTTAGTAGTATTTTCAGTCTACCGAACTTTGCCTGAAAGAGCGTGTTCGGTAGCTTCATAATTGGACTATTTGGTGTCTGTAGAAACAACAGTTGCGTGTTCTAGTGAATAAAAGAATTTAGGGTTGGTGCCCAGACAGTAACCTGTCACCTGGCCAGCACCCTGCAGAGCTGTAGTGCTGGATGCACTGGAGTGCCAGGGAGGGAGCAGTCTGTTTTCTGAGAGCCCTTGTGATTAAAATGCAGGTGCCTGAGCTAATAAGTTGTCAAGAACTTGGAGAGCCTAGTTAGCATAGCAGGGACAGAAATTAAATTTAGCATGGTTTATTAATTTTAGGCCACTGCCAGTTGTGCTTGACCCAAGAACTTCCCAGTGTTGCTTGATTTTAGTCCTCTAAATTCATATCTACGGTCTTTGCTGCTATGCAAAGATTCCTAATCTCTTATTGCTCACTGAGAATGTTGACTACAATATTTTTATTGTAGATTTAAAATGGATTTTGTTTCAGCCATTATGCTGAGTGGTACTTTGAAAATTGTGCTAGCATACTGTTTTTAATTGACCTGTGGTCATGTCAGTCCTCTTGATTATACTCCCTCAGTCCTGTGGTGAAAAAAATACACTGGTTAAAAAAAAAAATGTTGAGTCAGTCTGAGGTCCTGACACCCTTCCCCTTGACACGAGGGATGAAGGGAGGCAGCAGCAGTGCCCTAACAATACTATTTATCTGCTGCAGTTATGTGATGGCTTGACTAAAGTTATATTCTTGTATTTGCATGTCTTTTTCAGTTCACACAGCCATTTGGTTCCTTTTGTGCACTGCCCTTAATAAAATTTTATTGACTTTTGTAAGTAAACCACTTTTTTGCTCTTAATGTTTGTTTAATAACCTTAATTAAAAATGTGTGAATTAACTTCTGTAGGCTGTTCCTTATCTGTGTATCCATTTGTGTATTTCTTTTGTTTCGTGTGTAAATCTTACTGCATCTCTCTGATTTACAGTACTGATCAGTAGACCCTTCTGGTTCTTTTAAGAAAATAAGCAAAACCTATTCTGGGTGAAAGGTGTGCATTGAGAAAGAGAAAGGGAGCTTCAGCTATCTTCTGTAAGTTATGTTGATTGATTTATCTTAATGGAGACTAGTCTAGTTTCTTTTTTAGAAGAAAGGATGAAGTATTTTCCTCATAATGTGACCTAGTATGTTTAAGAAAATGTCACTGACAGCAAGTAATTTAAAATAGTCTGCAACAATTCAGGCAGACATCAAGAAAACACTGCTTACATAGTAGTCTTATTTGTGTTGGGTGACATTATTGGGTTACATTCTAATAGATTCTGTAATTCTTATTTTTGCCAGAGCCCAGAAAATCGCATTTGTATGTGGGACCCAAAAATCCTAATCCTAGTCTTAAATCCATGTTTTTAAAGTTCTTCTAGAATGGAGAAAGTATGTACCATGGGGTACTTCTCTGTTCCTGAATCATTTATTGCTGATCATGCAGCCCAGTTCTAGAATGGGTTTGGATTTTATTTGTTCTATCACTTAAACACTCGAGCACGTACAATTTTTTGTGTGGAGATTTGGTGTGATTTTTTTGGGGTATACACGGTCTACTCTATACCAAATAAGAGTTTATAACACTTTAGCTTTTAAAAATCTGTAAGTCATCAAAAATTGCAGTTGTTTTGGTAATGGAGAGACCACTGTTTAATATGTAGATGATCTCTCATGATCTCAGAGCATTTTGCTGCTGAGAATGAGAGGTATCTTTCTCTTGGGTTTATTTTCATCCATTTTATTCTAATAAAATGCCTCATGGAGAGCTCTAGTAATGCCAGAGCCAGTGTAAAGATAAGTGGGGACGGGAGTTTTGGGATAAGGTAAAGGATGTCTCCATCTTGCAGAATCATATCCCAAGTTGAAGTGGGAAAACTGGTAGGAAGAAGTAGAGGCTGTAACTCAAGACTGTTCTGAAACATGGATGCTTGTTGAGGCATGGGTGCTGTGTACAGTTTTCAGAGTTTTCCAGCTGTGCTGCTCCAGTGTATTGTGACAATTTGCTGCTGGGAAATCTTGACCAAGTATGTTTAGGAAAACTAGTCTTTTGCTTGAGCTGGTCAAGGCTCCTCAAATTGTTAGGTAAGGGAAGGACTAAGTATTTTCAAACTTAGTAGTGACGAATGCACAGACAGGTAGTAACTAGAGTACTTGCAGCCTGTCAGATGCTATGGTTAGGATAAACCTGCCTGTTACTTAGGGTCACTGCAGGGAAGGCGTAAGAGTGTTGTGCTCTTGTTATGGCTCTGGTGCTTCACAGTGATATTCGGAGTTTTGTCTTCAAAATTTGTTGCTTTTTCTTATGGCTTACAAGGTAAATGCATCAGATTGGGTGGTTATAATTTCGGCGTACGTAACCTTTTCAGTTTACTTTTCATCACATTTCTGATTCATACCTAAATCAGAGAAAATATGCTTTATTTCTTTCTTTCCACTCCCCTGTCATAGAGAGGAAACAGTTTATCTCTTCCAGTGGACCACAGCTTTCACTCTTTTCTGTTACCATTTGGCTGACCTCTTTGATCTGAAAAACTTTGTGTAAAGACAGTGGCAGCTTCCCAAGCAGCATACCGAAATGCTGATATTGGCCCTGAGCCCCATGTGCAGTTAGTGTTCTTGCTGTCTGTTCTGTCATCTTAGCCTTGCCCTTTGACACTGGATTCTGCTTTTTATATAAGCAGGGAATCTAGTGTACTTCAACTTTGCTATTCTTTTGATTATTGCTTGAATGAAAAATTACTCTGGTTTCTTCAATAATGAGCTACTCTCTATATCATTTGGTTCTAGACTCTCCCCTTTTTTCTCCCCATTTTCCTCCCTGTGTTCTTGTTCTTTTCCCTGGCTTCTCTCAGGGGAAAAACAAGATGGGTCCTCCTTAGCATTCATGTTGTGTGCGGCTTCTGGTGGTGGTCTGGAACAACAGTTGAAGTCTTGACACCTGGTTTTGAAATAGGGCAAGGCTGCCACTTTTGGGTCAAAAGCACTAAGAATATTACAGGCTGTCCTGACTATTATTGATGGTGAATACCAGTATTTGTGGCACATTTTAGTAATGAGTTTTGCTTAGGAAAGCTTCATAATTGTAACAATTGTATCATAGTGCCAGTGCAGCCTGCTGTTAGGTTACTGGTTTGTCTCTATCTCTAGAGGAAAACACCTGTCTGCGTGGTCTCAGTATGAGAGGATTCTCATTGTGCTGAAGGACTTAAGAAGTAATACTTTCACTCAGAAGTTCATATTTTTATAGTTATATAATTGTGAATTTAAGAAAGAAGTTCCTTACGCTCTGAGTGTTACAGTTCTTTTTTATTCAAAGGATTAGTATAGTAAAACCTGTTAAAGTCTAATTTACTGAAGACTTTATTATTTAACCCAAAGGAGAACTGCCAAATATGCTGCTTACATTCTTAGATAAGCTTAATTAGGGAAATTTGGCTCTAGAGTTTTGAATTTAATAGCAGTTTGAGTTCAGTTGTGTGGCGTCATTATGTTCTTATGAAGCTCAAACTTCTAATAAGTGTGTTCCGAAGGAGCCTATATTACGGTGATTCTGAAATGAAGCTAAAACATGGTTAGGTCGCTGCCATCTAAAGTGGCTTTAAATGAGACAGTTTACAGTTCACATCTTCGGAATTTGGGACACTGACTTCCTTCTGATTCAGAAGTACCTGATGACTGAGTTATAAATATTGAGGTAATAAAGTGTTGTGCTGTTTTCTTTAAAGAGATTTATCAACTATGTTGGTGTAATGCTTATAAGTGTGTTTACATCACTGGTATGTGTAACTTGTACAAGCTTAATCTTTAGGTGTTTGTTTAAGGGGTTGAGTGTGTGATGGATTCCTCCAGGTATTGCTCTGTAAAATTTTTGAATGTATTCTTAATGTTTAGTGCCCTTTTGTATAATACCTCTGCAATTTACTCAATGGTAAAATGCAAAGATATCCTATTCATTCATCAGTTGAAGGTGTTACCTCTTTTTCTGTTTTCCTATTACACATTATTTGAACTAGCACCAGGAGTAAAACTGTTGTAGAGGAGCTTTCTTATCTTGCATCCATTAGATTTTGGTTCAGTTTAATTTTTATGCACACTCATTTCAAAGTGACATCCAAATAACTTACCTGTTTTCTATGTTTCTGTTGAGAAACTTGTTTCAGGTGTGACACAATAAAAATACATGAATGGTAAAGCGAGGACAAATCAGAGAATTTTGAACTTGTACATGAAACTAGGAAGACTGTTTCTGGATTGAGATTTCCATTTTCTCTTGCTGTTACCATTTTCTTTGTTACAGTGGGTAGTAGTAGGTAATATGAGTTTATGGAACAAGTTTTAGTTGTCAGACACTATTTTATAGAGTTCTAATGGTGCATCAAAATTTATGTTGAGTTTTGGGGGCTTTTGGGGTTTTGCTTTTGGTCTTGTTTTCTCATGAGTTACTCTGTTCTTGGTAATACAAGCAAGTGTAAAGTACAGGTCAACATACATTTCCCTGTGTATCCGTTTCACTGGCACAGAATATTAAAGATGACTGAGAATTTTTTTTGTATAAGAAACAAAAGTCAGTATTCAGCTTTCAACTCACAAGTTGGTGAGGGGAAGAAGGCTTTAAAGTTGCTACCAAAGAAGGAAAAGATTTTTAACAGTTTACACCGCCATTGTGTGAAGAGTTATCTTCAGCAGCTGAATTCCACTTTCCTCAGTGTTGAATCTTTGTTTCTTACCATGATTTGAGAGTTCCGAGGAGGGACTTAGATCACTTAGCTTGCCAGTGATTTTCCCTGACTTGCATGGTGATGTTTAATATATTAGTTCAACAGCTCAAGTGATGACATGGTTTTCTGGACAGGCTTATTGCACCAATGCGTACTAAAAAAATTTGTCTATCTTCACATCGAAAGGAGTCTTATATTCTTGCGAATTTATCTCAAATTTCTAGTGTTTTCTTAATAAAAAGAACATGTGCTTTAACAAGGTTTCAGAAACCAAATGTACTTTCTTTGATTTAGTGAGAGAGTGGAACTGTGAAAGAGCTCTGTAGCCACAGTGCTCATGTTCTCGAATTGAGTTTGCAGAAGTGAATTCATTCCTGTCAGGATTTTATCTTAATTTCTGTAATGGATTGCTAACATTAGGCCCAAGAGTCCACTTAGATTTAATAGGAAAGAGGCTGTTTTTACAAGGCACAGAAGGTCTCTATAATGTTATGTCTTTATAGCCTTGTGAAGCTTTGTCATGCATTTTTATTATGAAGTCTAGTAATGTCAGTTATTTACAGAGCATTTGATTTTCACATCCTATAGTGAAATTTTGGTAATATTCTACATAAAATATTTTTCTATGGGTTTTCCTTGTGGTCTATGTTTTTAATTACTGATGGTATAAGTTTGTTCATCAGCTTTGCCTTATAGTATGACCAAGAAATCAGCACAGGTTCTTTGGTCATGGTTGAAATTGTTCCTTCAAGTTTACAGCTCATTGGGATATATGCTGGAAAGGGTGATTTTTAATTTTTGTCCATTCCCAAGTGGTTATCCATATATAAATTCCATTGGGTGTTTAACTTATCATTTTTATTTGGGAGGAAATATGCTCAAAGAGAAATGCGGGTTTTGTGGTGCTTTACGCCCACAGTGTTTCAGAGTATGCTTTTGAAGAAAAACCAATACTTTCCTTTAACTGTCCTGTTCACATCATCAGGAAAAGATACAAGTGGTTGTAGGTGTGTGGTTGCTTTTCTGTGGTGGGTTTCTTTTGTGGATTTTGTTTGGTTTTTTTAGGATGAAAAGAATGAGTAGTTGTTTGAGATTTTTAGGGGGGTGAGGGGAAGTGGATGAACTCACAGAATGTGGTTCCATGAGATTTGGTCCCATTTGGAGTTGTCTCTCTGCTGCTGGGGTGAGGAGTTGCTGCTTGTTTCTGTCCTCACCTCGTTATTTCCCTGGTCTCAACCACTTATTCCTAACTCTTGTGCCAGTCTTTTCACCTTTCAGATTATTATGATTTGTTTTAGCATGCAAATTTGACCAAACCCAACCAAACGAAAGTATTTTGTGACATTTTGTAATCTTGTTGAATTAAAATAACTTAGTGATGGATTTGGCAGGCTTCGAAGCTATGAGGGGGAGGGTATTGGCTGTACAGCCCAAAAGTGGAGACAGTAAGGGAACAGTCAAGAGCTATGAGACTGCAAGTCTTTAGCAGCAGCAAACTAGCACAGTTTAACAGTCCAAACAATCATAGTGACAGTCTCTTTTTTAGTTCCTGTCATAAATTCATGAACTATGAATTCTGTTTGGAAGGATGCAAAAGTAGGGCACACTTGAAAGCCTAGTCAGCTTTGTTCTGTTCTAGCAGTCGGGGAGTTAGCTGTGCACAAACATGAATTATGTGAGTTCCCTCAAGAAATTACTGAAATGTTTGGAATGTGACTGACACGGTGTTAAGAAACTACAGCACTGCAAATTTGGAACAGTTGTTTCAGTCTGCAAAAATCTGAGTTCTGACTTTGCTACTTGTCTTAGGAGTGAGAAGTGTCCCAGCAGGTTTCATGGGCACAGATTCAGTTAAGCATAATCCGCGGCAAACTTTGACTGTCACCAGTTGGTTCTTTGGGGGATATATTTGCCATAGTTATCCATTCAACTTGTCTGGGTTGAGGATGGTTTCTTTCTTGTGTAGTAGTAAGGGCTTTTGTCATGTCTTAAGGACATCTCATCATAGTTGTAATATTGAAACAGATAGGAAAAAATCAACATGCATGGCTGGTATGCCTTGCTTACAGTGTCCTCCAGAAAAATCGACTACAGATTATGTTAATTAGAAAGAGAAAACTTTAGGGAATTACGCCCATGAAGAAAAACTACTTCAGAAGGACAATTTTAAAATTTATGCAGCAGTTTTTTAGGATTTTGCTCAGTGAAAGTCACCACGATCTCAGATGAGTTTAGGAATGAAAAGCTTGGGACATCAGAGACCTGAGTAGCTAAAATAGTTTGTGGTTTGGGGTTTTCTGTCCAATAAATAACAAGAGAAGAGCTCAAATGTAATGTGGTTGTTCTGCGTTTGTGGTACGTAAGTGACTGTGAGTTCTGTGAAGTGCAGAGATCATCAATTGTATAGTTTTGTGATTTATGTTCTGTTTTTCAGAATGTCAGTCTCTAGATGTCTCAACTTACTTTCATGGTTAGAAAAAAAGTCAGAAGATCCTTGTCCTCTCCCCTCCCACATACCTATGAATAGTGTAGTGACAGGGCTAATCAGGTTAAGTCATTAGGGAGAATTTAAAAAAAACTTTAAAATCACTGCTGACACGCATTCAGTTAATATTGCAAAATAGAGTTGAAAAGAGCCTGAGGGAGGATGGCCACATGAAAGAAGCTAGCACATGCATCTTTGTCACGTAATGGTGGGAGACTTTGCTTTTTCGAACTTGCAAAGCCTATAGCTCAATCATATAAAATTAGAAGACAGTCTTGATCCCTGTATACTCTCTGAAGACTGTTGAATTAGATAGCTAATGTTTTGGTGGTTTGGGATGAAAGCTTTGGAGAAATAGCTATGTTTCCATTTTCCTTAGATGATGTTTCTAAATATGTTTATTGAATTCAGTGGGTACTGGACTATAAAACATAGATAAGGAAGAAATTTATCTTTCCTTAGAGTATTGTAAATACAGCTTAAGGATAACTTGCTGTGGAGAACTAAACTATGGTATGAATCTAAATGTCAGATGAGATGGAAATTATGGAATATTGTATCTTCAATTTAATTTGGGAATATTGTATCTTCAATTTAGTTTAGTTTTGGTTTAGTCACGTCTTTGAAGTGAAAGTGTCATATACGTACTAGTACCCATGAACATTTACTATTAATACTGAAGCAGTGGCAAGCATTGGCATTAAAAATAACATGTTAAAAAATACGGAGATTAAAATGAGACCAGGATGCAAGAGCCTGAGTGAACAAAGATACAGTTTGAAGGGGGTAGGGGAATCTTATTAGAGAACTAAAATAGCAGCAGTATTTTTAATTTCACAGAGAATATAATCCCTGTTTAAAGCAAGGACAGGCGTATTTACTTTTAAGACAATGAAAGCTGAAGTCTAAACTGTGAAATGACTGTCTTGTTATCATGCTTCTTGCTGTCCTGTGAGATCTGTTAACAATCCCTGGAATTCTAGGAATTTCTTCAGTCTTAATTTGTTATGCTTGAAGGTTTCTAAACATTTTAAGTAACTGCTAAATTAAGGTAATTCCTTTTTATTTTCACTGTCCTGTTATCTTTTCATTGCAGCCTGTAAACATCCATCTTATCCACTCATATCCGTGTATAAAATAATGGTTTCTTGTCACAGGGATTGTTGTTGCTAAAGACTTGATTAGATATGGGTATTCAAATGTATGCATAGTTGTAGCCTATTAATCTAAGCCATGGTGGGATGCTAGGGTGGCATATCACTGTGCTGTTTTGGGGTGATGTGGGTGTCAGACCATTTAATGAGCTGCAGCTTGGATGTTTCTGTGAGCTCCTTTTTGAAACAGCTTTGTTCTTTTTTTCTCAGGTTTTCGTTAATTGCTGCAGAGACTGCCCTCTGCTGTGCTCCTCACCACAGTTTGGGGCTTGTCAGCACATAAGTGTTCAACTATGTCAGGGCTTTATTGAGGAAACAGATGGCAAAATATGAACAGAACCTAAATACTACATTACTGAATTGTAAAATATTCCTAAATGACCTTGGCAAGAGTCTTTAAGTTTTTCTGTCTAGCTGTGATTTTTAGCAATAGCTTCCTTGAGGCCTGCTCAGATTTGTTTCTGTTGTCATTCCCTCTCAGCCCAGTTGAAACTTTATTCCCCTTCCTGTCTATTTTTCATTTGGTCTAAAAAGCAGAAATTAATGATGATGTGTAAGTGGTCGTGGTTGTGTATATTTTAAACGAAAAAGGAATTATGGCATATAAAATGTTTATTCTTACTGTTTTTAATCTCAGTCAACTTTGGAAGCATTTTAATTATTCTTGTAACTGAAAAAAAAAAGCATTGATAAATGCAGTAGAAAGTCAGATTTGTTACAGCTAAAGAAAGCTTCCTGTTTAATCTGTGCTATTGCTTTTAACTGATACAAGGAGCTCACTATTGCAATACTAACCAAGGAAGGTTGTTGCTAATCGAGTGTGCGGCATGTGTTTTTCAGTGAGAGATTGGCAAGAATTTAAGTAAGCTTTAATTGTTCATTCCTCTTCATATGACTGTTGCAAAAGTATCTTGCATCTGTTCTGCTGCAAAGGTGCAGTTGCTGTAGAGAGAGGTCCCAGGGATGTGGATGTTGATTGACATGATGTACTTCTCCTATCAATGCATGTTTTTTCATGGAAACGCTGTAGGGAGTAGACCTGTGTCTTTTGAAGTCGATAATGTAGACTGTCCAGTTCTGGAGCTGTAACTTTTTTGATTGGTGCCACTGCCTTAACAGATAAACAAGCCTAATAAAATTAAACATCTGAGTAGACCACAGTTGCTGTATGTAATACCAGTGTGATACAGAAATGTGCTTATAATTTCCTAGGCTTGCAGGTTGAGCAATTCATTTATACAATTTATGAAAGTGGAGTATGATCTTAGAATCTCAGTCTTCAGTTTCATCAGTTTCTTTGTTCTTTAATGTTGTAAGTTAATGTTGTTATTTCTAAAGTGCTTTGTTATTTAGAAAGTGCTAACAATGAAAGTTACATTCATTTTTGAGGCATTAGCCCTTTTTGGTGTTGATCCACATATCTTGCACATGTAAGTGAGCATGGAATGTTAAAACCTCTCAGCATGTCTGAAAGCCCTTGGAAATTCACGTTGTACTGAGTTACTGTGCTTGACAGGTGTTACAGTGAACTCTGTTCTGAAATCACTAGAAGTAAGAGTCAGCTGGGTATTAAAGGAAGTTTTCTTCCACTACCAAGTCTATGCTAAAACATCTAATTACAGGAAAGAATAGTCTAAATAATAATAGTAGACTGAAAAAAACTAAACTGCACCAGAAGTCACAGTCTTGAATGTGTTGCAAAGCTAGTGTAAAGATAATTATTTTTTCCATTACGTTTTTTTTAATTAAAAAGAGTATCAAGTTGTCAGAGGTTTTGTAACTTTTACTTGTTTTTGAAAAACATCAGGCTGCTCCAGTCTGTACCAGTTATTGCAGGTACTGTTAAGCTCCGTAGGAAATACTGAAGTATTTTCTATCATAAACTCCAATCTTTAACTCTCATCAAATACTGATTAATTTTATGCTGTGCAACATGGTTTGTGTTGTGTTTTCCTTTATGTAATTGGCTTCCAAGTCTCTTAATTCAAGATTCACTTGAAGAAAAAATTCACCATTGAAGAAAAAATGGTGCATGTGAGATGATGCAAGGAAAACTGGGAATTATTTTTTTTCTACACTGAATTTCCATTTGTGGAAGTGTTTTACGTTATTTTGTAATTTTTATGACTTAGGTTTTGCTTCCTTAGAAATCTGAAGTACTGAATAAAAATACTAGAAGACACACCATTATGTGAGGCATTAATAATACATGGCAGAGATCTGTAGCATAATTTTATGCTCATATTTTATTAGTAAATCAGATATCAGGAAACATCTTGTATGTGATTTTAATCTAACTTCTAATTCACTTCAGTAGCCTAAAATTCATCTTCCAGTTGTTTTTAATTAATGTTTTAATATACCATGTCTCTCATAGTATATGGCTTTAAGCTGATGATAAATCTTTTGCACTGTGCTGATGTTAAAAATATTTTTCTTGTGTTTATATTATAATTACAGGTGTAGGTTGGGTTTTTATACTCTAATCTGTGCCATAACTAATGACATTCAGTTAGAAGTAAGCACTGAACTTCCTTACAGTCGTTCAGAATTTGTAGCTTTAATGAATTTTAAAAAGGGAACTATCAGGTCTAATCATTCTTCTAGCACTGAAAGAATTTTAAACACCACTGAAATGTAACACAAAACCTCAGCCTCCAGAAAATGTCATTTTTGCTCTTTGGAAGTTGCTGAAGCAAAACAAATTTAATTTTACTGTACAGAATTTAGTTGTTAAAGCAATTAGGATTGCTATGCACACCAGCCACAGTCCCCGGGAAGCAAGGGAAAACGTAAACCCCTTTTCAGCGCTCCTGTTGCTGTCCCTGTCCGTTTGTATTTTATACCAGCATCTACGTTGCATACCAAGGTGATCACAGTTATGTTTGTTCTTTGACAGAGCTTTTGGAGTCTGTGCTTTGTTTTGTGTTTTCAGGGCGTTTAAAAAGATGATAGAAGCCTGACAGTGTTAGGGTTCAGCATGGAGAATGATTGGTGGCTTGTAAATGCAGTGTTTTTGAGAGCAGCGGGTATAGTGAGCTAGACAGTAGTTGTGGTTTTTTCCTTTAATTTTGCTGGTTTGAACTTTCACCAGAAATATGGTTTGTTTGCTGTTCATAATTACTTCATAGTCAGAATCTTATATGTGATGCCTGATGGTGATCAGAGTGACTGAAGTGCTCTTTCTCAACAGCTGTGCTGACATTACCAGTTTATAAAAACCCTCCTCTGTAGGCCAAAAGTAAAAGTAATCTGTGAAGAAGAGACTTGCAGATATGCTTTCCAGGACTGTGTTGGTAAGACTTGTGATATGAAGTTGGACAGACAGAGTCATAAATCTGCTTTGCTTGGAAAACTCTACATGTCATGTGGAAACACTGATCCTCCAATTAGATATCGGCAGTTCAAAGGACGATGGTCAAAGCCACAATTTAACCCTATTAAACTTTGAGCAACCAAACTCTGTGTGATAGAGACTTGTACATATCTAAAAAACACAGAAACTGTTACTACCAAGTTCTAAAGTGGGAAAGAATTCTCTTAATTACAAATGTTGTTATATAGATTGTACATTTGAAGTAGTAAAAATTAGTATTATTGAATATGTCTGTAAATTTTCCTCCATAGTTCTAAGTATTCATTTAGCAAAATAAGCTTCCCTTGGGCTGAAAAGCTGGTTTTTTGGATGGTCCACAACTTGCAGAGAACAGACTTAGTATAACAACCTTCCCTTACTATTGCTATCATAGATTTTTTAAAATTGCAAAAGAAACTTTCAGAAAGAAAAGCCAAGAGTTTCTGGAATTATTCATCATAAGACTTTTGATGCCATGCTTATTGGTTAGAATAAAATTTTCTGTTCCTGGTGCCTGCCTTAAGTGTAATCTTATTTTTAACCTCAACTACACCATACCCTTTGTTTGAGGACCAAGTTAACATTTTATCATTGTCATATTTTTATATTTTACATTTTATGTTCTTAGGACCATTGTAGAGAGGGACTTCAGAGATGATCTGAAGCTTTTTCCTTATGTGCTTATTTCATTTGTTGCAGTTGGGCAGTAGTATTTTCCCAAAACTCTTGGAGATGAGGCTTTGTGATGTCTGACACACACTTGAGACAGTAGAAAGAAGAGTGGTCTTAGGTTTGGAAGGGGTCACCCGTTTCCAGAAGTTCTTTGATTAAAGGAAGTTGTTCAGCATTCCAGACTTGCAGCATGCCTATGCTTTTATGGATTACCAGCTGGTTATATTTAGGGCATCTGGTTTTTGTGTAGTTGGTTTGATGTTTCAGTAACATCAAGTTATAGGCTGCCTGATCCATGATATTTTGTATCATCTTTTGTATTACCTGAGTTGATTATTTTCCTCTACCGCTTATTGCTTGTTTCGGAGATATCTGGATTTCTGGGATATCTAAAATACTTTGTATTGAAAATTCCAAAACTCTCTTAAATTTTTATTGTGGTTTTCTGACTATTGCTGTAAAAGTGTGACTGCAGGAGAGCTCTAATTTTCTGTAACTTTTGTTTCTTTCTTACCTGATCGACTCAGATCTTAAATACCAGAAGTAAGCATCACAGGCCGCTTAAATGTCTTGCTTACCCTGTTCCAAGAATTTATATACCCTTTGTGTCTTGCATGCAGCTTATACTGAAAGTGTAAGCAATGTTACTAAGGTTGCCTGTTAATATTTACTTCAGAGAATATTTTTGTTTCTCTGGTCTTCAGTGCTTATTACTAAACTAAAGAGGTTTTAAATCTTCTCATTCTATATACAAATATCTGAGGTTTAGGTGTGCCCTTTTGTAGCTGATACTTTTAAATTTGATGGAGGAGATGTAGCTAATCTCACTGTAAATATTTTTGATCAATTATTAAATATTTGCCATCAGCTTAATTTTCTGATGATTCTTTCTGATTAAGATTCTTTAGTGAGTGTGACATCATTTAGCTTACACATAATTGAGTGTAAAGTTGCATTTTACTTACTGCATATCCTCAGATATTGGTTTTGACTTATTTAGTACTAATTAAAGGGGTATTATTCATTCCCTCAAATGGTTTCAACAGCTGTTGGTTGTACCATATAGACTGAGGAATGTGAGTTTTCTTTCAGCTTGTCAAGAGTTGAAAAGAGCGTAACTTTGAAAAGGCTCAGTCTTCAGACAAGCTATGACCAATACAGTGTGGATGAAAAAGAATTTGAATTAATCTTCCACCCACAGTTAAATTAAAGTTCTTTGCAATTTTGTTGTACCTAATGAGACTTCCTTTTTTGGGATCGGTATTTCTGTACAGTTAAGTTGCCTTTTCAGAAGGGGAAATGTGGCTTTCCGAGGATCATTTTGCTTAATTGTTATCTGCCTTTCTCTGAATTTCAGAAGCTTTTTTTTTTAGCTTGGGCTTTGTGTTAACCCTGTCTGAATGCTAACTTTGTGACATTATTCTTTGAAAAGCTGTTCTTTTAAAGTTGGACACTATCTGAAAGGTTTATAGGCACTAAATAATTGTGAAGTACATGCAGTGCTGGCCCCAGTACCGTGCAAGTTTTGATGGACTTCTTGGTTGCGTGGTTTTTTTTCCTGAATGTGGGAATGTTGAACATATCAGTGCAGTACAATTAAGTGTCTTTTAGGGCCAAAAAGGGATTTTTACTATGATACAATGTTCTAATTTAATTTCCTTCCTCGAAGATTTTAGTAATAACTAGTATTGGCTAGACAGGAAACAAATACAGGAAATTGTTTCAATGTTGCTGTATGTAGCTGTGTGCTACTCCTTATGAAAATGAGAAGCTGTACTTATTTAGAATTGCCAGCTGGCAGAAATTTGCGTAGGAGTTTCTATTGCTGCTCCTCCAAAACATTACTATAGATATTTAATTTTTAACTTAATTACAACATAAGCATCTTTCTGTTACTCCTCCGAACACAAACATTTAGTTTAAGGAAGTTGGTGGTTGTTTTGGTGGGGGCTTGTGTCTTGGTGCTTCCAGTGTATCCAGTGTATAATAAAACTTTGAGATATTTTCTAGTATTTCCTTTCAGTAACTGAAAAAAAAAATTATTAAAAGTAACTTGGAAAATTAAGTATATTGCTAATACAGTACACAACTGTCTATTAATTTTATGACATTTCAATTAGATTAAGGATAATAGATCACTGCCTTTGTGATACAGAAAGGTGATGTGGTACAAAACACAATGTTTTATATATTATATCAGGAGCTGAGTGGTTATATTTATCAAGACACTTAAGTTCTTTAGCCTGAATCATCAGAAGTAAGAAACCAGATGAAGGTGGGTGGGGTATAGTGGAACATCACTACTTGACTGTAGAAACTAATTGTTATTCTCTGTCAAATCCATACATCCGTACACCCACACAAGGATTTTTACTCTTGTATTCAATTCTTCCTGCCTTAATGCGTACCCATAGGAAGTATTAAGAGTAGCTGCTAACCAGAACTGCCCAACCCTTATCCTAGGACTTTATTTGGAAATGTATAAGTGCAGCTCCAGACTGCTTTATATAGTATCTTCTGGAAGAACTCTCTGCCAGACCTGTCCTCTCTGAACCAGGGATGCAATGTTTACATAAAAATGCCTCAATTTACAAACAATAAATGAAAATATCTTTACTTGTGTATAACATGCTAAACTACTTGTGAATATGTCGTTTATAACAAGTTTTTCATATTTAGTGTTTCTAGGATTATAAGCGTGGTTTGTATTAGAATTTTTAAGAATGAAAGAATAAATTCAAACTGGGCGGGAACTCTCAGAAAACTGCTGGTTTGCAATTGTGTTAAGTACAGAATCGCCACTGCTTTCACTGGGAAATGTAAGAGACTTTAATATTAGTTTAAACAGTGTTCCTTTTCTGACGTTGGCGTGTGAAGTTTACTAAAATGTGTGGAAAAGATCTGTAAGGATTCTGTAGTTCTTAGTAGGGGAAGAAGTGCTGTGTAAATGTGGATGAAAAGTTCCATTGTCCTGATGCCTGGGGACCTCAGGTGTTTTCTTATTAATGCAGTTACTCATTAACTTCTTTTGAATATCTTTCATTAGATTTTCCTCCTGGATATTTCTCAAGCGTCTTGTGATGGAAGGGAAACATTTTTGAATTCATAATGGATTCCACACAGCATTATGACAAAAACTGGCCAAACAGCAGCATTTGCGTTTGAAGAGCATAAGCGTAATTACAAATAATCATGACAACTTCTCATATGAATGGACATATCACAGAAGATTCTGACAGTGAGACAAAAAATGTGGATCTTGCATCTCCTGAGGAACCTCAGAAGCACAGAGAAATGGCTGTTGATTGCCCTGGGGATTTGGGCTCCAGGATGATGCCCATGCGGCGGAGCGCTCAACTTGAGCGAATCCGTCAGCAACAGGAAGACATAAGGCGCAGACGAGAAGAAGAGGGAAAGAAGCAAGAACTGGACCTTACTGCTTCCATGAGGCTAAAGAAACTAGCACAAATTCCTCCTAAAACTGGTATAGATAATCCAATATTTGACACAGAAGAAGGAATTGTTTTGGAGAGTCCTCATTACACTGTGAAGACACTAGGTAGGTAAAATGCAGTGAGTGGGCTAATGGAATAACATCTAATATAAATGTCACACCAATACTTCTCTTAAAGTTGATAATGAAAATCTGCTTACCTAGGCGCTTAGACATTGATGAAAGTGTAATGTCAGTAATTTTGAAGAAGTAGATGCTGAAACTTTGCATTTCATATCTGTCATTGTTTTAACTGTGCTTGTGTAGAAAAGGTTTCTAAGCTTTCTTCCTCAAACTTAGGTATCTATTAAAATAAAATATGTTGTGTCACTGGAGTGAAAAAGAGGCATTTGGAGTTTGTTGGAGTCCAGTTCAGATTTCCAAATCTCTACCTGTTTGCAGATCCAGACTGCTTTAAAAAGGCAGCCCTTTCTTTGGGCTGCACTAAACATTCTTGCAATTTTTTTTCCTGTTGGCCGGTAGTTGAGAACACAGAGTGAAAAATAGCTATGAAATTGCCAATTTATTCTTTTTTTTACTTCATCTATTTGTGTGCCCAAGCAACATTTCTGCTAAAGACATGTCTTGGCTCCATAACCTCTGGTAATCATTATTGTGCAAATCCCTCTTTAGGAAAATTTAGATTAAAAGGGTCATCAGGAAGTTATCCTGTTCAACCTCCTGTGGAAAGCAGGGTCAGTTACAAACAAGGCAGGTGTACCTTGTTTTAGTGCACAGCTTGTCAGCTTCTCTCTGAGACATCTCTTTGTAAGAAGCAGATTCCCTCTTTAGCTTTATGAAGTGTTAGGTATTCGATTGTGAAATTCGCTTCTTAGAGGGAACGTTAAGCAGAAGATGCAAAGATAGACGTCAAACAGTAGAAGTGACTTCAGTTGGGACTTGCTTAGCCACAGTGGCCAAAAGCTCTGAAGACTTAGTACTGGAGGAATTGGAAATTGAAACCACAGAAGGAAGGAAAGAGTAATTTGGAATTAGAAAGCTGGGGCTAGGTTTCATGCCTGAGATGCTGAGAACTTGGAGGGAGGGCTAGGTGCAAATCAGCTAGTGGGCAAAACAGCCAGCCATGGAAGCTGGTAGGGATGAGAAAGGATTAATGTGTATGGGTCTGATATGCCTGACATCCAGTAAGGAGTTGGAGTAGACTGAAGCTGTTTGAACAGGAGAGATAATGGTGAAGAAATAATTGTGATGATGAAAGGTGGGTTTTAAAATCTTTCAGTGAGGCGTTTAAAAGGGTACAGTCTGCAGGAGAAGCTGAGGGATTGTCAGAGAAAGTATTTGTGATAAGCTGGAAGGAGGAAACTAGTTTTGGCTCAGCAAGTGTAGATTGGTGTGAATCTCTCAGCAAGATATTGGTGTGAATTGAAGTAGGATTCACCAAACACTGGAGACAGGAAGAAGACCAGAGGTGTGTATGTGGAAAGAGGTAAATCAGGAAATGGCAATATATGATATAGGATGCATCTTGAAGGAAAATGACTAGGTGATTTTTGTCCACAAGAGCAAACTCCACTTTTGTAATTAAAGTTTGGGTGTGGTCATTGTTTGGATCGGATAGACTTAAGATTGAAGAATAGAGGATTTATAGTTTAGCACTCTGTGAGCCAGCAGTGTGCCCTTGTGGCCAAGAAGGCCAATGGTATCCTGGAGTGCATCAGGAAAAGCATGGCCAACAGTTCGAGGGAGGTGATCCAGTTCTTCTACTCAGCCCTTTTGAGGCCTCACCTGGAGTGGTGTGTCCAGTTCTGGGCTCCTCAGTAGAAGAGAGACATGGAGCTCCTGGAGTGGATCCAGTGGAGGGCAACAAAGATGATTAAGGGACTGGAACACCTCTCCTGGGGAAAGGCTGAGCGAGCTGGACCTGTTCAGCCTTTAGAAGAGATGACTGAGAGGCGACCTCATCAAAGTCTGAAGTATCTGAAGGGAGGGCGGCAAGAGGATGGAGCCAGGCTCTTCTGGGTGGTGCCAAGCAATAGGATAAGAGGCAATGGGCAGAAACTGATACACAGGAAGTTCCACCTGAACATGAGGAAGAACTTCTTTCCTGTGCAGGTGACTGAGCACTGGAACAGATTGCCAAGAGAGGTTGTGGAGTCTCCCTCACTGGAGATATTCAAGAATTGTTTGGATGCAATCCTGTGCAATGTGCTCTAGGGTGACCTTACTTGAGCAAGGAGGTTGGACCAAATGACCCACTCTGTGATTCTGTGATTAAGAGTGGTACTTTTCATTATACTCAACTGTGACGTTGAGTTGTTGCAAACATCGGAGAAAATAGTTCTAAGTGAAACACTGTGGTCATCTAACCTCTGTAGCCCCTAAAGAATCAAAACTAGGTTAAATTTTAAATTTAGCAAAGTGCTTCTGCAGTAGCTTGAACTCTTCCAAAATTTTCCTCTACTATTAAGCATATCCAGTTTCTAGAGTAATCTTTCAAACATCTGACACACATGCTGAATTTCAAAGGAAGAATACTTTTTTTTTCTGAAAGGTGTCTGTTTCTGATTAGTATCAGGGCTTAAGGATATTGTCTTCTGAATATGTATTTACATACACATACTTACAGAATAATACAGATTCATAGAGGGGATTTGAGTCCGTTATTACTTTTGCTTTTTTATTCAAAACCTGAATTAGAGAGGCCAGATTTTTTTAAATTTACATATACAAATTTTTGATCTCCACTAGCCTATGACTTTATTTAAAAAATTACTGCTAGCATGTGAAATTTTTTGTAGTTGTCTCTTTGGTTTTACTGAATTTCTGATCTACACTACTCCTGCTCTTTGCCTCTTTCCACTTTTACTGTCCGGGTTAATGTGCTTAGTCATTTCCACAGATCTCTGAGCTTGATGAGAAAACCCCAAATAACCCTGGACAGGTGCTAGTGAGTTATAGAGTGCTCAGTATTTTTTAAAATACTGATTTTAATTTTGCTTCTGTGTGTGTATGTTAATCCATAGACCTTCTTCTGAAGATAAGTCTTTTACGTAAGAATAGTGACCTGTGTGTCTGTATTTTTAGTTTTAAAAACATTTTCTAAGTGCCAGTGTCTAATTTGGCAGATCTTTGCCAAGTCTTTAATGTTTTCGTCATAAAAAAAAAGCAGACTAGATTAAACAAATCAGATTTTGTTTACAAGAATAAAGGAGGACACTTAATCAAAAGAATTTTAAAGGGTATGTTTATTATCAAAACAGCATATGATTTAGACAGCTGTCTCAATGGAAATAACATTCTCTGCACCTAGAATATGTGCATATAAGTATTTAACTGGCTTTTTCACAGCAGTATGCTTCTATAAAATGTAGACTCTTTTTGTTTGCTATCGTTCATTCAGGTAACTTACTTAAATGAGTAACTGACATTTCATGGAAGTAAATCCTTTCTGAGTACAGTGAATTTTTTTTTAGGGGAAAACTGGCTTTTTTTTGCTTTTATGCCTTGGCCAAAACTTATTTATAAATATAAGTAGACTTTCAGAAGTATTGTTTTACCAAAACTACTTTTCTTAGCCCCATGATTCAAGTTATATTTGGAGAATTAAAGTGATGGCACCAGCACATAGAGTACTCTAGAGATCTATAAAAAAGCTTGGGAATGAAGATATTGGTGCTGACATATAATAAATAGCTTGCTGTTCCTAACTTTTTGTTTTAGGTGATAAACAACATTTATTTTCTTTTCTTAATTTTCTAATCCAACATGTTAAGCTGTGACCGTGGGTCCTCCCCTGCAGTTGCATGTTTCTGCCCTGGCAGCCTTTTGATTAATGTGTATATCGCACAGTGCTCGGTCACATTCCAGCCATTTCATAGTCTAATGGAAAAAAGGCTGCAACACTTCTTGTAAAGGAAGACTTGACAAAAATCAGTATTTGATTGCTGATTGATCTGCGATTAAAAAATGGACTTGTTCTGCAAAAGAACCCTGACTTCTCTGTGAGTAAATGCAGATGTTAGTCTTTTACTGAACTTCTTTTCCTCAAGACAATTTTTCAACAGGAAATAGCTACCGATTGAGTCTTTCGTTACCTGGCTTTTTAAAAAAATTATTGTTATTTTAAAAAGACCAAAACCAACAAAGAAAACCAAACCCTGCACCAAAATCTAATCTGTGATCTAGAATTTAGAAACAGGAACCTAGAGAGAATTAGGCATGCATAAAACCAGATTTGTATGTGGTTTTATGTGTATGTTTTTTTATTAAACAAGTGACTAGAAAATTGATTGCTATCTTTTGAGGAATATTTCATTTCACTCTTTTCAAGCATTATTTCTCTTTTGATAATTGTGGTGAGGGGTATATCTCTTTGCTTTTTCGTGGTGGTGGGAAATCACTTGTTATAAGGCTTGGGCATCCAGCAGGTGAAGCCTCACTGTAGAAGGGAATTATATGGGGAAGAGAGTACTGTGGTA
The DNA here is from genome assembly GCA_013396775.1 of Cephalopterus ornatus. Taxonomy (NCBI): domain Eukaryota; kingdom Metazoa; phylum Chordata; class Aves; order Passeriformes; family Cotingidae; genus Cephalopterus; species Cephalopterus ornatus. Next base: position 246,693 of record VZRE01001309.1, read on the forward strand.
GTTTGTAAGAAAGGGCCACACAGAAGGAACTAGCAAAGTGCTAAAAAGAGAATATATAAAGGTATCTAGGAACAGGATGTCTTTCTTATAGATACAGAGTAATATGTCTGTCTTTTTATATGAATTTATGTCTTATAAGTATTAGAATTGTATGTGTATATGTATTTGAATTTTCAGAAATATAAGGAAGGAGACACAATTCAGAAATAATGGAATAAAATAATAATTGCAGGATGAGTTAGAAAAAGTCAGTTTCTTCTCTAACACCTCACTGCTTTTTGAATCCAGCAAAAGTAACAAATACAGAACTTTGAGTTGGTATGTTTCTTAATTGAACAGGTATCAGTGGGAGCTGTACAATAACATCTGTTTTACAGTTTTTTTTCTTAATGCTTGAAAATAGTGCACTTTCTCAGACTTGAGAGAATGAGTTGCAGAGATACTTTAGTTCTCTGCATACACCACTAGATGAGAATTTTGCCAGCTGACATCATCCTATTTAGCAAATATTCTCACTTGTAGAGTTCTTCATCCTTCTCTCCAAATGGTATTTCTCCCCATGTGATAGGCAGTATATTATGTACACAATTTCCTAGTGAGACATTGGCTACCTTAATTAGTGTTGGGAGTTGTACTGAATTTCACCAGTGGAATATCCTGCACAGCCAGTATCCTAGCTTTCTGTGCAACTACTGCCCTTTGTTCCCTTGGTGGTTACAGGAAGAAGCCCTTGACCTTTGGTGGGTAGGATGTTTTTAGCGTGTGTGAAATGGTTTTGGAGGGGTTTTTATTAATTTTTTTTGTTGTCTTGCAGACCATAAAGAGTAGTAGCTCTGGTTTGTTTGTTTGTTTCCTTTTATAATACAGATGACTAACTTGCAAACTCAGAATTGGCAACAGATATGTAGGCATGGTTTGTTGGAAATTAGAACCATTAAACTTGTTTGAAATGCATATTTTAGTAGGCCATATAATTTTCATGGGCCCATTTATCAACCATTTTTCATCTTGTTCTCAACAGTTTTGAGTCTAGGCTTGTGTTCAGTGGACTGATGAATTTGAGGTTAAAAATATGTAGGGGAAACTTCTTAACAGAAGTATTCATGTGAGTTAACGGAATCTGGTATGATTTTTTCTTGATAGAGTTCCTAATTTTGTTAGCTCATAATGAATAAATGAAAGTTGTTGAAACTTAAATCATTCTAAAAACTGATATTTTGGTATCAGTAAGGGAGATTAAAACTCTCAGTTGATACCGAGGTCAAAATTTGGAATTTTCTTTGTTGTTCATTTTTTAAAAACACCAGGATTCAAAAGTTCAAACTTACTTGCATTTATTAAAATATAAGATAGATTGCCAGCCTCTTGTGGCTGAACAGGTTTTTTTCAGATGATGTGTGAAAACATGTATATTATTTCAGGCTCAAAACATCCACTGTTTTTTTGGTCTGCTTGAGGATTTTTCACCTGGGTTTGATTCATACTCCTTGTGTTAGGTAGTTTCTCGAGTACTTAATATTGAGAAGTGACATACTTTGCAGAAATTTGGATTGGTTAAAAAAAACATAAAAGACTTTGAAAATCACCTGTAAAGCATCAGATCAGTTCTTGAAACTCAAGAATGTAGTACATGCATAGTATTTACAAACATACAGAAACTGGTTATTAAAATTTAACATTTTAAAATGTTAAAATATTTTATTGCCCCAGCAGAACCCGTACTCTTGCAGGTAAAAGATGTGGACTTTCTTCTGGTGTAGATAACTTTCAAAAGTCATACATGTTCATACATGATATTTTTTCATTGTTTTTATTTTAATGTGCTAAGACTGAGCATAATTCTATGTTTATAAATTGAGGGTAGTTAACTTATCAAACACAGATTTTATAAGTAGGCATTATTTGGTTGAGATACATACATATCTGCCATATATGGCAGGTGCGAATGGAAAGGAGGATCAAAGTATCGGGGAATATTCAGTGCCTCAAGATTAGCTTAGCAAAGTGTTCATTTTCATATTGCAGTGTAGTCGCTCTTTCACATTTAGCTATACATGAGCTGCAGTTATGGGATCTTTCACATATCAGCAGTTTCTTTTGTGGAAGAACTGCTCCTGCAATAGGAATTTAAATTTGAGCAGTGAATCAGCTTTTTTCTCTCTTCTCTTACTGACTTGGGGTTTGTTTGTTTGTTTCCTACTTTTTTAATTCAGTTACATTCTGCTACCAAACATTAGAGTGAATATGAATAGCTAATAAACTTGCATACATCACTACTGGTTTAAAAACTGAACAGCAGTATAAATCTTAATATAAACATTCCTTAATTATATATCTTGTTAACTTATATCCTATTTGTATTTTGTTATTTCTTACCTAGAAGTGGAAGAACTGTTAACTTCTCTTAAGCATATCCAGCATGTTTTGGTAGACCCTCAGAGCCAAGAGGACATCTCGCTCATTTTACAGCTTGTCCAAAATAGCGATTTTCAGAATGCGTTTAAGATACACAATGCTGTTACTGTGCACATGAACAAAGCCAGCCCTCCATATCCTCTCATCTCCAACGCACACGAACTAGCACAAGAGGTATGTACAGCATGCATCCCTGTGATAGATGTGAAACCTATAATCATAGCTTCTGTTGAAATATGTACTCGTCAAGCTTGTCTGAGTTACTGAATGTTGAATATGAAAGGAATTATAATAGTCACTGATTGCTGTATCCAGTTTTTCCAGATTTCCAAACAGTAACCAGAAAAATATTTTGGGTATAGGGACTCCATTTTTAGCATGAATAGATATGTAACAGAGAAGATACTCTGTTTAAATATAGGAAAAAGGAGCAGTTGTGAAAATACAGCTCTCTTACCATCAGTATTCTTTGTTTCAAGCATTCAGGGATTGAGTTACAGTTCTCTCTTACTGTGGCTTTCCTCTGAATTGAACCATGGTTCTTAGATTGGGAAGCATCTCTGAAAATACAACCACACTGGAAACAAGCATTCTGCTTTAAAGTGAGCAACAGATCCCTTAATACTTAATTTCAATGTTTTAATTACTGCTGTGATGGTCAGATTACACTTAATTTTTTGTCTGACAGGTGACAACTCTTTTATAAGATTTGATGTTTTTTAGAAATTGTTAAAATATTCTGAGGGGTTGCTCAGTAACTTTTGTCACAGTTTTCCTGATTCATGTATATATTGCAGTGAAATGTGGCTACCTCTTAGATGAATATATGTTTGTTAACTTTGAACTAGGTAGCCTAAATACCAGTATCAGTGCAAGTCTAGCACTGTAGTTCAGCAAAACCAGATCTAGAGGCTGGATAAAGGCTCCGGCATTTAGCACCCAGTGAACCAAACTGACTCAGATACATTGGTTGGGGTATTTCAGTATGGCAGCAGGTTGTGGGTGTTGGTGGGTGGTTTTGGTTTTGTTTGTTTTAGTATCTGGTTTTCTTTCTGCCTGAGGCATTTTTTTTCAACAGATTTTTCCACTCTACTTCCTCTTCCTAGACCTTAACCTTGTAAGTCAACAGTATTGTAGCAAGCTTGAAGTTCTTTCACAGAAGAAATTACTGATTCTTGAGGGACATAATTTAAATGCTATCTAAAGGTGCTGTCTAAAGGTGCTGATTAAACTGCAGCTTAGGATTTTCATGTTTAGGTTTGTCAGTAAGTCTGTGCCAAAACCAGGTGGGAGGATTTTACGTATGAGCTTCCCTCCATCTTATTCACCAGCCTGTAGGCTGCTTCAGAATCCTTACTAGGCTTCTTCAGTGTCTGTAAGTCTGAAGGAACCTGTTCAGTTAACTTCTGTTTGTAAACTACTTCCCCAAACATCCACTATACTTAGGCCTAGTTTGGGATTTCATTCAATACAAGCCAGAATTTTTGAACCTCCTTTTGTAATTACAGATTAATTAGAGATTAGAGATTACAGATTAATTAGAGATTAACTCTCAAGGGTTAACTCTTAAGAAAGATTTAACTCTAAGAAAACTGGGGTTTCCCCTTCATAAATATGGTGTCCTTTTATTTGCTGTTTAATAGAAGTTTCCAAGAAGAAAATATGCCCAGGGAAACTCTAGGTCTGTTTTCAAAATTTCACATTCCTCCCCGTTTTTCACTACCCCTTACCTTCCCAACATATTCTTCTCTTTTTTTCAGGTGATTTGGTAAATCCTAAAATCAGAAGGTGATGCAAAGCCAGTTTTGTCTCTCTTACCAGTCCATGAAGAAGGTTAAGCAAAAAGAAAATATTTCATTAATCCAAAGTTTTTAAACCAACACAATTTGATCATCACCTGCAAGACTATTACATAAAAGGCAAACATATCACTGCACTCATTTTGATTCTTCATCTCCCATCCCTGTCTTGTCCAGCCTTGAAATTCCTGAAAAGTCTATTTTGCATATGTCTGTGCCCATTTTCAGATGTTATCTAGTTTCCTAGTGATTCAGCTTCTCATGTATTTAAGTGACTTGTATTTTGCAGTATGTTTAAATAACATCCTAAAATGATAGAGCCAGAAATTCAGGACAGATATTTCTGTGTCTGGAGAGGAGGAACACCTTGAGGCCTTCATTCACATCACTCTGTATTTCCTTGTCTTGTCTGAATAGAAGATCTTATGTTTGCTTTTCAGATCTTTTATTCATTTTGGAAAAGCTTCTATATTTGTTATGGTAGCAGTATGGGAGGAAATTATTTCTGCTTTAGAAAAAGTTGGTGCTGGTTTTGTTTTGTTGGAGTTTGTTTGTTGTGGGGTTTTTTTTAACGCTGACAATGTGTCTATCTTGCATGCCCAAGTTGTTTCTTGTACCGTGATTTCTAGTTGTCTTCTGATTTTTCCATCCCTAAGCATAGGTATGGGAAACTCCCGCAGAAAGCAGTTCATTTACTTACTTCAGAGTGTTTTTGAAAAGACTTTTGCAGAAGCCTGGATTTAAGATACTGATAACGTCTTCATGATAAAGCCACAAGATGTTATAAGGAAGAAAAATAGCAGATACATGCATGACATTAATTTTAAATGGCAGGTAGTACTAGTGTGCATATTTTAGTGCACAGGTCATCAGTGACAGTGCATAACTCTGAAACTTTTGGAATGTGTGCCCTAATTTAAAGCTACAGGCATATTTTGTTTGAGGCTATATGCTGTGGAAGAGAAGAGCTCTAACAGGCAAACACAGTTTGCAACACAATTTCAGAAGGCAACGTGAAACATCCTCACTTTAAAAAAAAAAAAGTAATATTAGTTATATAAGTGTACTTTTTTTTTAAGTTTTCTAATTCTCTTTAGAAAACACTTAAAATTAGTAGTATACCTGTACAGTTAACTTTTCCCACCAATTCTGATAACCAGACAGAAACAGCTCAAGATTTTTCTTTTTTTTTTTTTTTTTTAAGAAACTTCAATTGAATTAAAAAGGTGGAATGAAGCACTCAAGCTTAAGGAATTTATTTGAGAAAGCTTATCTTCATGTAATGTGGTATACTCGAAGTCTTAAATAAAAATAGCCAGTAAACATCAAGTGTAATTAAATTGATTTTAGATCCATTTAAACTTGACCAAGATGGGGGCAAGGATTATGGGAACATGGTCTGAATCTTGACCTTGTAAGAATATTTGATGCAGCATTCAAGACAGTTTATAATTTTTGGCCTGTAACAGCACATATGAAATATCTTAAAGATGTTCTTGCTATTAAGTGTACTTAATAGGTTCCATTTATATAGGTTATGTTTCTAAATGTTTTGAGTTTGTTACTGTTACTCCTGCAAATTCAGGCAAATAAACCAGATCAGTACTTTTGAGGGGATGCACTGGAAGCTTGTAACTTACGGTGTAAGTGCACTAGAATACGTATGTATATTCTGCCTGACAGTCCTGCTCACCTGAGAGTAAAGAACAACAGGATTTTGCAGGTGCATTTAAATTCTGAATGTTTAATATCACTCTAGCACATGCCTCCACCATACATGCCTCCAAACTGTGGTGTGTGTATGAAACCAAACTGATAGCTTTTGGAGGGCTACTTGAACTAAAGTTAACATAATTAACAATAAAAATTAGTCTGAAGAGTTAAGAAAATATAATTATTGCCACATATTCAGTGTGGATTGCCTATGCTTTATGTAGTGTTTTGCTTCTGGAATGACAGGCTACTTCAAATTTTTTAGTCTGATAAAGCTGTGGGATTCATTACCATGAGTTACAAAGGACTCTGACATGCAGCAATACTGATGTCATAGGTGGTGTATTTGGCAGCCTGAAGCTTCATTAAATAAACAAATAAGAGATGTATCTTTCTCTTAAAGCAGGGAGGAACTATTAAAGTTTTGAATAATCAAATTATTCAAAGCTGAAATTCAACTTGAATAAAGGATGTTTACCACACAGAGAATAACTGGTTGGACCAGGTTGGTTTCTTTTCCACTGCCAAATCCCCAGCCTCTGACCTTGCATTTGGAAGGTTGTCTTGGTTGCAGGACTTTCAAATTGCTTTCTGAATATGTTTTCCACTAAAAAGGTCATAAAGATTGGGTAAATAAGGCTTTAAAGCTTCTTGTGTCTTCTTCAATAAAGGAATTCAAAGTCCTTTGAAAGTTAGAGAGAGACCTTAAATAAACCTCTGTGAGAAGGTCTTTTGTATAGAAGAATCTTTTCTCTTTACACAGGAGAACTTGTTAGTGAAATATGTCCTTTACAGCACTCTGTCTGCTATATGACACTTGAAAATTCATATTCATTCTAAGCCAGGTGTAATAGCTTCCTGGCTTATTCAGAGGTATGACTGAAGTCAGGCCTCTGTGAAACTGACTTCTTTCTGTTCTCTATGATTTTAAAGAAATCGCTTAAAAATCATTTAAATCTATCTTCTTGTTTGGCTATTCTGAGGTATACTACATTGACCATGAGATATGCTCTAGGGATGTCAGAAGGAAGGCATTTGAAGGTTATGCCAAGTTTATTGCTAAGCATGGGAACTTGTTCCATGTGGCAGTGTTTGGTTGGCAGTGTGGGGATTCTGCTCCATGGAAACAGTTCATTTAGAGGCTTCTGCTAGAATTTAAAATTATCTTGACTTTTTTTGCTACTGCCATCTAGTAGCATCCAGGAGACTTGTTAGCATTTCTGTATATAATTGCTCCTAGGCTAGAGGCTTTTCCTTGGATGTTGTTAGATCATACAAAATGCTTAATTATTTTCTCTTTGAAACTTTTAGTTTCTTGATTCTCTGATGGCACATTACCTCATCTGTGAGAGTAAAAAGCTCTTGGAAAAAAAAGAAGTTTTCTGTCTCTCTGAAAGGTGCTGCTCTGATGTGTATAATCTGCCCTTGATGTGTCTGTATTCATTTGTGCTGTTAGACTTGTGTGCCTTTGGTCAGATTAAGCCAGAGGATAATGGCTATGGAAAGTATCTTCTTCAGCCTTACCTTTACATAAGGAGGACTTCCCTGCTCCTGGCTTTCTGTATGAGCATACCAGTATTTGCAAGAGATGGTGGCAAGGCTTGTTTGGTAACTGTGTGAGAAGGAAAACCTATTTTGGCAACTTAAGCTGCTTGAGCAAAACCTTGTCCTTGTGTTAAGGTAGATGATTTTGGAACCAGCCAAAGAAACTGGGTTTTCAGGGAGGGACTTTCTGAAGTTTTGATTTGTATACTTCCTGAGACAGGAGCTCTGGATGCATTGCAAAACCTGTCTCAGAATCTTTGTCCTTGATGTTGGTGGAAATAGTTTGCATAATAAGGATGTTGTAGTCTGCTTTTAAGGAAGAGAAAGGCTTGTCACGTTAAAAAATTACTCCAGTTTAAAAGCCCAGCATATTCACATAACACATTGTGATTGATTTCACTAACATGAAATCACTAACTTTCACTAATTTTCTGGAGTTTAATTGTTTTTGTGTGCATTTTTGTGATATCTGAGCTCACTGGCAGTCTCTGGTATTGACAAATCTGTGTGATATACTGGGAACCATCTTAGATTTGGTAGATAATGACTGAGGCAAGATGTGCTGGATTAGTCCTGTGGTGTCATTGCATGTTTTCCTGATGTGTACCAGATTAAGTTCAACCCACAGCCAATGTAACTACATGGATATACATTATTTTTAGTAAAATAAGTAATGGCAAGTAGAGGGTTGTGCTTGAGTAGACAAGGGAGGGTTGATAAATCACCGGGTAGATTAAGAGTTTTACTACTTGATTTCTTTTTAGGTACAGTGTGTTTTGAAACCCAGCCACCATAAGGATGGACAGGAGCTTAATGCTTTGCTGAATGCCCCTCACATGCAGGTAAAACAAAATGAAACTTCTAATGGATGTATTTCTTGGTGCTGTTTTCATTTGCAAAAAGTAAGTTATACTATCTTGGGCTGACTGGGCAAGGATGGATTTTAAGCCTCAACCCTCATTTTTCTAGGATGAGGAGTTTCCAATTTCCAGAAACCAATGAAAATTTCTAATCAAGTGTAGTTTATATTTAGCCCTTGCTACAGTCTACAAGTTTTCCAGGGTAATTTGCACATAAACAATGTAGCAGTTGATCAGTAGCAACAGGGCAACACATGAGCTGCTTTGCTTATCTATCTTTTTACCTTTGACAGCTGTTTCATGCTTACCGTAGGATGCATAAAGGGAGTTTTGTCCTGGGGTGGTGATATAAAACTGGTTTTCACTGCAAAACTTATGATGTCTGAATCTGCAGTCACATACATAGTAAACTAGTGTCTGGGTTTTTTAGTACAGAGAAGCTAGAAGTACAGTCACAGTTATGTTCAAAATTGCTTTTTTATTATTTTCCAATTTGAAAGGAAAGTTTTGAAAAGCAGTAGGTGCTACATAGCTGTGATAAATTACTTTTTTTATTGCATGAGTCAGTTTGCAGTATTCTATAACCGGCAGAGACTATTGAAATTGCGAAATTTTGTTGAAACTCTACTATTTTGTGTACATATCAAGTGTGATATTTTCTGTAATTAACTTGATTTTGTTTAACACCAGGCACTTTTACTGGCTCATGATAAAGTTGCAGAACAAGAAATGCAACCAGAGCCTATGACAGATGAAAAAATTTATGAGAATGTTGGCGTGTACGGAGGGGAGACGGTTAAAATAGTTCGCATTGAGAAAGCTCGGGATATTCCATTGGTAAGTACTGGTGCTCACTAAGTTATGTGTAAAGGAAGTAAGCTTTTTTGCCCTTTTCAGATTGCTATGAAACTTTCAGGATTTGAATGTGAAAGTAGTGTTTAACTTGTAAGCACTCTCCCTCCTTCCCTCCAAAATAAGAAACAGTCACAGATGGTAAACCTGTGTTTAACTTCATTTAGCAGTAGCCATATGAACATGTAAAGTCTGTTCAACTTCTGTCAGCTTGGATTTGGACAGATCTCCTTGACATGAGTCAGTATCCCAAGCTTGGCTGAAGGGGAGCTTAGAGCCTTGTGCCAACTGGGTGTGAGTTTTTGTGGTTGGTTGGTTTCTGGTTTTGTGTTGGTGGTTTTTTTAGTAATATCATCTTCTACTTGCATCTTTCAAATGAATGTTTCCTTAGGACTACCTTTCTGAAAAAAAATAATCCTATGGTGTGGAGCAATTAAATTCTTCAGTCTTTAGTGTAGCTTGAAGGAGTTAAGCAGTGTTTTTTTGAATTGGAGCATTGGGTGTAAGCATCTGAGCTGTTTACTTGCATTCTCTTTCAGCATAGTTCCTTCACTGTCTTGGACTATATACAATAGATGGCTTTGAGTTTCATATATGTAATAAATTCAGAATATGTTGCTACTACACAGGGTGCTACTGTTCGCAATGAAATGGATTCTGTTATCATTAGTCGAATAGTGAAAGGAGGCGCTGCAGAGAAGAGTGGGCTGTTACATGAAGGGGATGAAGTTCTGGAGATCAATGGCATTGAGATTCGTGGAAAAGATGTCAATGAAGTTTTTGACTTGCTGGTAAGTTGAAACACTTCTTGTTTTCTCTGCAACAAATACTCATTTCATAAGTCTAATGCCTATTCACTCTGCTTGTCGTTTTACTCATATTTAGCTTCAAAAATATTGTCATTCTAGTAACTGCTGTTTATATGTAAAGGGCCATTTCAAGTTTTCTTTCTGATGCATAAGATGATATTGATAAGTATAATGGAAATTATCTGCAAAAATGAACCCCACAAATGTGAAAGAACCAAGCTATTATCTTTAGACTTACTTCTAATGATTTTTAAGAAAATCTTTGTTTAGCTCTGAAAAGCCACAACTTTTAATCTTTGTCTCTAGTTTGTTGAGTCCGCAATTAATGAATGTGTGGCTGGGATGGAGGTAATTTTTGTCATAGCAGCTTATAGGATGCTGTGCTTTATGCTGGTTTTAGACTGAAAAGGTGTTGATAAGTAGCAGTGTTTTAGCTATTGCTGAGCAGTGCTTGCACAGTGTCAAGGCCTTCTCTGTTTCTCACTCTATGCTGTGCCTGCAAGTAGGCTGGGGCGAGCACGAGGTTGGGAAGGGTACACACTGGAACAGCTGACCCAAATTGACCACGTGTATCTTGCCACATTACATCATGCTGAGCAGTAAAAACTGGGTGGTGAGTGACTGCTTTTGCATCACTAGTTGGGTTGGGGTTTTTTCCTTTCACTTATTAAACTGTCTTTACCTTGACCCATGAGGTTTTTTTCATGCATTCGATCTTCTGATTCTCTGCCCATCCTGCTGAGAAGCGGGAGTGCATTAGGAGCTGATTAGGGCTTAAGTTGCAAGCCAGGCCAGACTTAACCTACCACAAATTGTATCACATGGGACCTTTACATGACTAGACTTCTTACTCTTTCCCTGCTGATAAAAGCCTTTTTGTGTAGCAGTTTGCTAACATAGATGTTTTTCTGTTTATTACACCATTCATGACAAGATTATACTTCACTTCAAAAGCAGCTGGGCAAAACTGCAAGCAAGAAATCTGCCAGGAATTAGTAAATGCAGAGGTACTCGCTTTCAAAAAGATCCTGTGAGGCGGAGTGTCAGAAGCTGGCAATTACCAGTATTTTCTGTTGCCCAGTTGCATTTGTTTTATGCTTTTCCCTGGCACCTACTATGGATCAGTGCCCAAGATGGCATACCTGGAACTTGACTATGAATCTACTGTACAATTGGCAGCAGGCAAGACCATTCTGTCCAAGTGAAAACAGATGCAAATGACAATTCTTTTTGAAGTTAATTTATAACTTTGACACAAAACATTGGAAATATGAACAAGCACTTATTTAATAGGTTTCTTTGGGGAGGAAAAAGAGAGGAAAAATATATTTAGTAAATCTTCAAATTACTTAATAGATTTATATTCTGCAGACATATTAGAATCAGGAAAAGACCTGGGTTCTGCTGTAAGTTGTGTCATTATAGGAAGAATAGGCAGCAATATCCATAGATGAAATTGTCTTATGGTACACTCAGACACTAGTTTTTAATGGACAATTTTCATCTTCAGTTCGACTTTGTTCTGCAGTTTGCTGATAGAGTTTTTCAGCTAATTCATGCAGTGAGGTCAAGTGGAACGAAGCAGAGGAAAAAATGGGGGGGGTTGGAGGTTTTTGTTACATTGTTCTTCATTTTAAAGCTGTTTAGAAAGATTCTTACAGTTCTTTGAGAAGCTTTCAGTGTCCATGTGTTTTCTGGATCAGAGATATCTGAGATTCTTTATATTCTGTAATTGTCTCCATTTCCATGTTTTGGGGTTTTTTCTGAGCCATGTTTAGCTAAGTCCTATACTTCTGAAAATAGTGTTTTGTAGGTGATTAACAGGTAATTCAACTCTGGCGGTTTAGTTCTCCACAGAGATCTTATTCTGCTCCTGAGCAGCTCCTACAACCTAGGGTTAAAGAATAAAAGATTTCAAGCCACAATACATTAGCATAAGAGAAAATTACTTGCTGAAAATTAAAAAAAAAAAACAAAACAAAACAAAACATAAGGTTGTGTTTAGATTTCTTTAAATATATATTTAATGTAATTAATTTAAAATAATACTTTTAATTCTTTGTATGCTGTCACTTGTATTTTTTAGTATGGAAATAAAGTTTTAAAATACTTCAGACCCCCCAGAATACTTAAACACCAGAGAAGGAAATTACTCACCTCCTTAGTTTTGCTTCATTACTTGCTAGTCAAATGATAATGAACTACATGTGACTTTAGACTATTCACATGATCAGTGTGAGATTATATGCATTCCTCATGGAACTATGCGTGCTGACTGAAAATAGTGGATTTTCCTTTCCTGTAGCCTCATCATATTATGTTCAGTTATGTTTACTTTTTTTAAGCCTTAGGTCTGAATGTTTTGAGATACATGCATTTGCAAGGGTGACTACAATGTTGATATCAAGTACTTTACATATACAGGATTTGAGTATATTAGTTAAATTTTTAAACACTGTTTTGCATTCTTTAATAATGCTAACAGCATAAAATCATAGTAGATATGTTTAGATTTTAATATAATGTTCCATTTAAACAATTCTAGAAAAATAATATTTTTTAATGTATTTTTTCTTCCCAGTGTAGATCCACTTGCTGGTATTTGTGAACAGAACAAGAGAATATTGTTATCCATTTCTCCTAAGTCTCTGCTTGACAGAATTGCAGCTTCACCATTTCAAGTAGAAATAACTAATAAAAATGCCAGGCTTTTAAAATCCGAGTATCAACATTTGGCTTTCTCGCCTGACTGAATCACTGCATCTGTATCTTTACTATGTATTTTAAACCACTTAAGGGATAGATGATGCGCTGTTAGGAGCAACCCTTTATGGGGATTTTTAAAGCATTTCCTAGAATACATTATTTATTAAAATTCTTAAGGTTAAACCATATTTTGATACTGTACATGAAGAATGTATTTTTCCTCTCAGGCCGACATGCATGGTACGCTGACCTTTGTATTGATTCCCAGCCAGCAGAGCAAGCCACCTCCTGTGAAGGAGACAGTTGTAAGTAGCTCTACATGTGTTCTTGTGCTTGGTGAGACATAATTTATTTTCCCAGTAATGTGTAGAAAGTTCTTCTCTAGGTCATTTACATTGTAGAACAAAACCAAAAATTAAACATTTAAATTGATTTGTTACCAGATAGACACCTGAATTAACTGTTGAAAATGATTGATGTCTTAAGCTGAAACTCTCAGTGTGATTGTAACTGAGTTTCTAAAATAGCAAGATATTGTAAAAGTAGAACTTTGTGTGGTTCTGAATTTATTTTGAATTTATGAATTTATATATATATGTGTGTGTATGTATTAAAAGAAAATGGATTGATGGAACTTGCAAATATGTTCTGGGAGGAAAAGTTTGTATACTGGAAGCTTTGTATATTATCTTTTTGTCTAACATACTTTTCTTGAGATGGTTTTAACGGTTTGAAGGAAGAATGCCCAGACAGTAGTGATTGGTGACAAAATATTGTACATGCGAAACTTCACTTAAAGCCAAGCATATGGGTTTCAGTCTGTGTGTTTTTTAGGTATTGTAACCAATCAGAATACCTCCAAAAATTCTTGAATGCAAAGAACTTAAAATCAGTAGGTCAGGGCAGGGGGGAAGTTTCCTCCTGAAATGGTAAGAAAATTGCATGGTCTTCAGAATTAACAAGAGTTAAATTCAAGCTTTTATGTCCAACCTAGCAAAAGTGTGTCTTTTCCATTGCTAACCTAGGTAATGTTTTCATTCCAGTACACCTGTATGCCCCAGATAAAGTTTGCATTTTATAGAATCTTGGAGGTTTTAATATATTGGAGCTCCAATGCAGTCAGGGAAGAGGAGGTGTAATTCTTCAGAAGTCACTGGGATGTTTTTCTTATTCTACATTTGATCTCCCACAGATACATGTGAAAGCGCATTTTGATTATGATCCCTCTGATGACCCTTATGTCCCCTGCCGAGAGTTAGGCCTGTCTTTTCAAAAAGGAGACATTCTCCATGTGATCAGTCAAGAAGATCCAAACTGGTGGCAGGCTTACAGAGACGGAGATGAAGATAATCAGCCATTGGCAGGCCTTATCCCTGGTAAATAAAGCTCTAGAAAAAACGTGACAGTTCTCATAGCTACCGGAGCGATATTCAGGTTTTCAAAGACTCGTATACCCTTGAATATCCATTGCCTGGAATGTCTGTGACACTGAACCTGTTGCAACAGAGCCTGCTGCTGCTGCTGCTTATGTAATTCACTTAAAAGCTGACCTTTTAGAGGCATCACTGCGTATTGCTGTTAAACCAAAGTAAGGCTACTTCTGTCACTGCAGGTCACCTTTCAACAGCTACTGTCCTCTTCCTTTAATCCTCCACCCTGTGGGCACTCTGTGGATTCAGAGTTCCCTCTGGCTGCAGCAGAGACGAGGGACTGTAACCCACTTGTTCTCTGGAGTTGGGTGCAGCTGTGAGGTTCTTACTTTGTTCAAATAAGCTACTTGATACAGTATCTTTTTGGTGGTTACTTTTCTGCATGTTTTCACTTAGCAAAGGGCTTTAGTTACTTGTAACAGTCAGGCTTCCTTTTTTTTTCCTCAACATTGTTGAGGGCCTTCAAGTAACAGGGTTTTCAGGGTTTTATAAATTGACGTCAAGTCAGTTTATAATTTTTGCATTGCAGTATTATTGTGCTCTAGTCCATTTAAGATCTGCTTATCTGTTAAACACAGCGAACAAGGGACTTTTAAAATTCCATAAAATATCCCACTGTTACTTTATGATGTTTGAATAAGTGGAGAGAAACACTAATTTAAATATAGGCTAATCTTTTTAAACTGAAGTTCAAAATATTTAGTATAAATAGAACACATTTGACATACAAAAATAATTAGAAAACCATATCATCATAGCAGGAAAGTGTAGTCTTTCCAGCAGTTTCAACTTTCCAGACTGTAAATGCTCTGCAAGTCTTTCTTGATGAATATGTTTTTTAAGTATTAAGTTTTGTAGCAATTTTAGTTTCTCTTTTTAAATTTTAATTTCTCTTTTAAAATTTATTTTGTATGTTTTATTCTCCTAGAACCTTCAGAGATGTAAAAGCTTAGGAAAAAAATTAAATGATTAAGTCACTATAAAAAAGCGTGGAAAGGGTTTCTAAATGTTAATGGCTCTTGTGCCTTTTTTTTTTTTTAAATGCATCAAGGAAAAAGTTTTCAGCAACAAAGAGAAGCAATGAAACAAACCATAGAAGAAGACAAGGAGCCAGAAAAATCAGGTTGGATATATGCTTTTCAAGGGAAAAAATTCTTTTATGGAGGTGCTAATTAGTGATATATATGGAACCTTGTCATTGTGGAGTTGTAGAAAATTCTTCTGGGTTTTTTTTAATACAAGTGGGATGATTCTTTGAAAGTCATGTAATTACAGGTCTGAATTTAGCACTTACTCGTATAAATCACGTGGGATTTTTCATAACTGCAATGTAATTAGGATGATGTAGGGAATTTGGAAAGCCCCTTTTTTCTCAAAGAATTTTATCTGCCATGACTCAGTTGAAGTTCTTGACGTGAACACTTGCTTAATACACCAGACCACTGTAATCAGCTGAAGGATATTATGCCTTTTCAAAACTGCAGAAAAAATTCTCCACTTTAAAGATCCAGATAGTGGGTGGAATAGGAGGATTTTTACTGTATGGGTGTCTGATTGTGATGATTTTTATTTTGGAAATAAAATTTTCAGGAAAACTCTGGTGCGCGAAGAAAAACAAAAAGAAACGGAAAAAGATTTTATACAATGCAAATAAAAATGATGGTGAGTGACATGTTTTCCAGAATATGTGTGCTTATAAGAACTATAAAAGATTCCACAAATAGCCTTGTGAAAAGAAGGCTGAAATTCAGGATATGATGTTAGAAATAATAGCTGATGAAGTTCTGTGTAAGAGCAGTAGCATGTTTTGTTATAGCATTTAGTTAAAGATGTGAAAGAGGTGACAGGATATATAGGGTCATGTGGTGTCTTTAATAAAGGCCAGATTATAGGGGTAAAAAACAGGTAGCTTTTTAGGCATGGAAGCACTAATAATGTGTACAATGATGAACCAATTTGTTATCGTTTTGTAATGTCATCTCACTCTGCATAATTAAGTTTAGTAAATGAAAACTTTTTCCACAAAGATTTTATAGGCTATTTATACTATATTCTTACAGAAGTACTTTGGGATTGAGATGATTTTTGTTGTTGTTGGATATAAAGTGTTATTCTTGTACTAGAAACTTGTTCCTTGGCCAAGAAAGTTGTTTCCTGAATTTATGCTACTACTTTTGCGAGTAATAGTAAGTGAAGACACATTTTCTGTCCCAAGAAAGGGAGGAAAAAAAAGTCTGATCTTACTGGGCAAGGGAGGATCTTTGAGGTTCTGTTGCTTTGGTGACTCAGAGATGCTGGGCAGAGAGTTCAGGAACTGCCTGAAACTTGATACTGCATGGCAGGCAGTACATGGAACTGTTAGCAAAGTATTTGTGACTGTTTTCCTGTTCTCTCTCAAGATTATGACAATGAGGAAATTTTGACCTACGAGGAAATGTCACTGTATCACCAACCAGCAAATAGGAAGCGGCCCATTGTCCTGATCGGCCCACAGAACTGCGGCCAGAACGAGCTGCGGCAGAGACTTATGAATAACGAAGTGGATCGCTTTGCCTCTGCAGTTCCACGTAAGTTTGACAGGCAGATAAGGTTCTGTATTCTAAACGTTGTCTGCAGGCAAATCATCTTGTGTTGAGAATAGTAATTAGGAGCCTGGGGGTTTGAGCAGGATATACTGAGGTCTTGAAAAATGTGCAAGGAAAGTGACCTCTTGTATGGCAAAAAATAGCTTTGGTAAGTTAATGCAAATCCAGTGTCTCAACACAGTGTTATAAAGGCATTATAAGGCATGCATTTATTCCAGTTTGCATAAAATTGGAGTGAGTTACAGAAGTTTAAAAAGAAACTGGTATATAGGGCAAAGAATTCTTAACCAAATGTCCTGCATAAATTTAAATTTAGGTGGCTTTAATGCCTTTCCAAACTACTTACATTTCAGTGATTATTATATTTGTAATGTCTCATGTACCCTAGATTATGTTTACAAACAGCTTAGCAATATGTATTGTTATAAACAATTAATGGCTGTTTTCACATTCAGATCACAGCTGCACAGTTAAAACTATTCCTTTCGTAGTTTACTATTTTTTTCCCCTCTAGATAATGTAAGTGAAACCTTTGTTTTAAGTTTGACAACTTAATCTGACCATGGACATTTATTGTATAAAATAAAATACATGGATTTCTTGGTTATTTCATACGATGATGGGGGTTTTTTTTTGCTTGATTAGCAACATGTCTCCTAAGAGAAATGCTGATTGCTCTTCTTCAGTTCTGCAGGTGTATCACTCTCTCAATGTCTTTTTTTGTCACTCTCGCTTGTAGACACTACTCGGAGTAGGCGAGAGACTGAAGCAGCTGGCAGGGATTACCATTTTGTTTCCAGACAGGCATTTGAGAGTGACATAGCTGCAGGGAAGTTCATTGAATATGGAGAGTTTGAAAAGAACCTCTATGGTACTAGTGTAGACTCCGTGCGGCAAGTAATCAACTCAGGCAAGATATGCCTTTTAAATCTTCATACCCAGGTATGGCAAAAATGTTTCCTGTCATGTTTTAATTGTAGAAGCTGCTGTGAGAACCTATGTAGCTCTATTTGGTTTATGTAAAATGAGTGTGTTTTCAAGGTCCATATTCATATTTATTCCAGGTTTTCTTGCAGTGATGTTCAGTTATACAGTGCGTTATACAGCCTTCTTGTTCCTTGTTTGTAAATATGCACATCTTTATCCACTACAGGTAATAGGGGCCTTTTCACCAGCTTTAAGTATCTGGAAACCATCTGAATTAAAAAAAATGAGTTAAAATAAGATTTGTGTCTCTCGATCCTCCAATTATTCTGTGAGTTCTGAGGTTTTTGAAGATGGAAATTGTTTATGATTATACTTGGAAAGTGTTTTTTGGGACTGTTATCGCAGTTTCCAAATCCAGTTCAGGACTGCAGTGTATCTCATCATTAATATTGAAAAGCTGTTTAGCTGTGGCCTTTTGGTTATGGAGAGGAAAACCGTGCTTATAGACCTCAACTCGGAAATTTAGTTAAACATGGGAAGAGGCAGAGTCCTGGAACACAGCCTGTTTTCTGATACACATGATATGTGTGAGGTCTGCTGCTGTTGTAGATCTGCGAAAGAAGCCCTGAAACTCAGACACATCAGTCAAGTCTGGTAGTATTGAAGCTATAATTAGTCAACAATTAGTCATCACCAATTGGGACCATGATACTTTATGAGAATACCTCGTGGGTATTGCAAAGCATGTCATAAGGTGAAAATTCACAACTCTTTAAAAATTTGTTAAATTCTGTGGCTAAAAGAATCTATTTCGGAGACAAGTTGTTTGTTCTGAGACACAGAGAGTGAGCCTTTTGGAAAAACCGAATGACAGTTTGTTTTTCTTTACTTCCTGTCTCTCAATATAAATGTAACCTGACAAAACAAAATGCTATGCATACGGTAGCAGTGCATCTGATACTTATATTTTAATCTTCAAACAGAAAAGGTTAAACCATAATTTTTCAAGTAAACTGTAGTATTTAAAGACTCTTCTCTCTGTTCAAAGCTGATACCATTCCTCAGCATTCTAAGGACACTTACCTCAATGCAGGTGACTTTTTCTTTGCTTTTGGATACCAAAAGATCTGTTCCTTCAGTTTAGTTAAGAAGAATATTCTTGAACAAAAGTAAATATTTCAGTTCCACAAAGCTGAAGAATGTTGGAATATCAATTTTCTAGGAAAAGGTGGCTTAACTGTGAGTGGTGATGATAATACTGTTAGTTAATTATATTGCTGTTAATCTATTGTACAGTTGTCGGGTTTGAAGAGTATATTATCAATTATAGCATGTGAATAACGCATCAAGTGCCCTTTTCATGGGTGGAACTGTTAAATATTTAATAAATCCTACTTCTGCAGTCACTGAAGACACTACGTAACTCTGACTTGAAGCCATATATTATATTTGTTGCACCACCTTCACAAGAGAGACTACGAGCTTTATTGGCCAAAGAAGGGAAAAACCCAAAGGTAAGGTGTCCTACACTTCTTCTGAAACAATGTTGGCTTTGGTAAGTGCGTGCACTTTCTTTGGAATTGGGACCCATTAATGGTCCTGATGATTACCACTGCAGTGAAGCAGTGTGGCTGGGATCTGTGTGCTCCAGGTGAGTAGGCAGACCTTGCTAAGGCAAGGATTCAGGATGCTTTTGTCTAAAAAGGAATAAGTTTCTTGGTATTAAAGAATGCCTGTTTTCTTTCTGCTTAATTGTATTGGAGTTGTATTTATTTCAGGGGGGTACATGCTCTCATGTTAAACCCCTTCCCCAATAAAGAAAAGGGTATTTCTTGCATGTATGCCTGTATGTTACTTTGATTTTATCAAGAGTATATAATGACTAAGAAAAAAAATCTTGAAGGCCCGAAGTGACTTTTGAAATTATCCTTTCTAGAAAATTAACTCAAAAATTACACCTGAATATTTCTTTATACAATAGAAAAACAAGTTGCAGAAGAGGAAAATAAACACACTTCTAGTAGCTAATTGGGGAAAAAAAAAAAAATCTGAAGTAAAGCAAAACATTTCTACTTCTCCCTTTGTATCATTTATCTTCATCTGCAATATTCTTGCTTTTGACATAGTCCCTTCCAGCTTCCAAATGGTGGTTTTCCTTTTTTCTGCAATATTGTTCACCAGATGTTATGGTGGTTGGTCAGCTTAAACATACAACTCTCGCTGTGGTTCTCACTGCTGTTTGTTGAGCAGTTTTCACCAATGACAGCTGCTGTCGCCTTCAGCTCTTTGGCATTTGTAGTGCTGCACCTTCAGAGGAATATTGTCTTGTTCTACACCATTCAGCCTTTCCCTCACACTATCTGTGCCATCTCCAGTCTATTTCAGAAAAGATAATGAGCTTAGCAACCTCACTTATTTTTCAGAAACATGATTTAAGAACCTCAGTAAGACTGAGATTTCAGAAACATGATTTAAGAACCTCAGTGTTGTGCAATGAGCAGCACTGGATCTTCCTTTTTTCCTCAGCCTGGGGCAGTTATTTACGGTTTGCCACTTAAGGCCGATCAGACAGGATTGTCTTGAATGTGCTTAGCTTTCAAGTATGTATCATGGTTCAGTGTTACTGTAAACTTTTCCACAGCCAATAGCAACACCATGAGAATTTGGGTAAAAAAGTCAAATTGTTACCTTTCCCTACTGTGTTACTGTGAGAGGCTTGCACACCTACACTAACTCTCTGGTTTTGATTGCAGCCAGAAGAGCTGAGAGAAATCATAGAGAAGACTAGGGAAATGGAACAGAACAATGGCCACTACTTTGATACAGCAATTGTGAATTCTGACCTTGATAAGGCATATCAAGAATTACTTCGGTTAATAAACAAGCTTGACACGGAACCCCAGTGGGTGCCCTCTACCTGGCTTCGATGAGAGCAGTTCCAAGGGACAAGCGGACTTTAATCGAGTTATCTTTTCCAAGGAGTTTGTGTGTAGGCGTGCCCAATTCTAGTATAAATGCATGAGAGCTGTGAGCTCTAGACCTCAGTGGCTGCATCCTTTGTCAGTGAAATGGCGTATCAATGAAAAATACACTACTCAGCTTGTGAGCCAATTTAACTGATCTAAAGAATTGTCCAAGTTTTCTTTCTCTGTGGTCTAGAAATGGAGACTGTGTCAATACTAAATTCTAAGGCTTTAGATAGATTTTTCTAGCAGCTACTTTTATACATAAGTCCACCTTTTTTAACCTAGAATCACCCTTACAACAAAGATTTTAAGTGTGTTTGTGTGTGTATATATATAGTCCATGCTGTCACATAGTTATAAATATGAATGTTATTTAACACTTAATGAATTTGTGGGACATGATGCTAGTTCAAGAGCATTCTACAGATCACTGGGCAGAGATATAATCTACATGTGAAAAACGTTAATATTAATGAGAAACCTCTCCTGTTCAAAAAGTACACAGAATGAAGATGCTGCTCTGATCTGGAGCTGCTCTGTGAGGCTTGAGTTAATATTTTAATTCTCAAACATTCCACTTTCTAATAGCACTGTAATTGGAAAATGTGTATAATGTAAATATTTCAATCCTTGCATCTTTTTAGTCAGACTTTTAAAATCAGATTTGACTGCACAGTAATTTTAGGTCCAAAGATTAGTTATATTGATCTTTTAGATGTGATATTTTTATGGTATTTTCTTTAAACACTGATTGACTGATTGAAGCCTCTGTTTTCCACAGATCTGTAGAGATATTTAGAAGGGCAGAGGTTATGCTTTTGTGAAATTGTATAGTTATAAGACATGCTGCTTGAAAGTCAACTGAAATTCTCATGTTTTATAACAGAATACTGACTAAAATAGACTGATGTGCTGAACACTGGAAGACAGTGGGGTTTTTTAATCTCTGCAAATGGTTCATGTTGTGGCTGTTGGACTAATGGACAACTAACTGGAATTAAAATAGCTGAATGCAGCTACTACGTTATGAGTATTGTAATTCATTAGCCAGCATACTGTCCTGCATTTGCTCAGTACTGCAGTGAAAATATTTGTGAAACACTGGTAACTGACTGAAAAGTCACAAGAAAGGGGAATATTTTTAATGGTAAAAAAAAAAAAAAAAAAGGCAAAAAAACAACCAAAACACAAACTTGAAACAAGGGAACAAAAGGCAAGGTCTGTCTGTATCCTGGTGCATTCTGCAAAGCAGATCAGAACATCTCTGCATCCTCAAATTATTCTGGCTGTGAAGGCTTAACTACTAAGGCTGCAGTAGGGCTGTTGCTGCTGACCCTAACAGAATAGTGGTATCTTGGCTGTTTTGGTTTTGGGTAGCACAAAGAACCTTAACTGTGAATGTCTCTTCATTTTAGCCATAGTGTTTCCTTGTTCCTACAGGTAAAACACTGGAGTTATGTCAGTGTGTAGTTCACTCCTGTCTAATGTTGAAGGATGAAAAAGTAGTTAATGTTTTCCATTCTATCTTGCGTATATTCTTTCTTCAAATGTTAATGGAACAAATTCACACCCATAGTTAGAGAGCTCAAAGTATAGAGCAGATATAAAGAAATTGTCAGATAACTATCCTAGGTACTGAACTAATATTCAGTACATTTTTGTATTGAAAAATGGAAGTATAGAGTGCATTCCTGTCTTGTTAGAAAGCAAATTGATTTGCTAGTTTAATTAGTATTTAGGGCTGAAAGGCAATTAAGCAATTAGTGAGGATTAGTAATGACCCTTCAGAAAGAAAAGGGGGTGCAAACTTGAATATCTTTAGTTCAAGTAAGTGTTAGAAATAATAATGGATATTCATAATAATGGCTTTTTGCCTCACATTGCAGGCATGTTCTCAGTTTCATCCATAGTTTATGAGAACTACAATGTTCAGGTATATTGGATATACTTTATTGATTCTACCCTCTAAGATGATTGCCAGATTTACTAGGCTTCTGGGTATTGACTGTTTCATAGGTGGACAAGAAGGTGGGAAGCAGTAAAATGCATGTTGAGTGAGAGTAACCTAGCTCAAGTTACATAGGTGCTGTCCAAATTCTTGCAGTCACAATCAGCTCAAGGTGGTTGCTGAAGCCCCATAGGTATTCAGTGTTCATAGGCAGCATCAGTCTCAGTAAATCATGCCATTAATGTTATTTCACCAATGTTTGTCTCCCCGGTTTTTCTGCAATGTTGTACAGAATGTTTTTTTACAAATGAGCTTTTGAATGTAGACTTAAAGCATATTGCTTGAAGTTCAGCTTTACTCTCTTAATTCCCAAGGCACACAGTACTTGCTGACATCATGTAGAGAGGTGCTATGATAGTTTATAACCAGTGTTAGCTGTGTCTCCTGCTGAAAGGAAGGGTTTGAACAGCACTGAAATATGTACCTGGCTGTCAGTCTGCTGTCAGCTTGGACCTGGAACTACCTTGTGTAAGAAATCATTGTCTTTAATGAAGAATGTGTGCTAGTTCCCTGGAGAGTAAAAGAAATTATGCAGACTTCGCTGGTGAAACTCTTCAACTTTACCACAGGTTATGTAGTGAGTTGTATCGGACTGAAATGAGGGTATCTGCATTTTTACCAATCCAGATTGAATTAAAAATAAATACTAGCTGAATTGCATAAAAGAATTTTTGAATGTAATTAAATGTGACTTTTCAAAATACTAGACGGGGGTTTCATGCCTTAAATAATTAAGGTAACTTTACTGAGACCTGTGGTTAGCCCCACATTGTACTTTTATACATGTATCTGCACTCTGTATTTTGAGACATCAGGAACTGCACACTAATGTAAAAATGTAAAATATTTCTAGATTTAAAATAAATTACTGTACAATTTTACTTCTCGTACCGGATCTTAGGAGTCTTCTTTCTGCCACTGTGCTTAATGTGTGAACCATGCTGTGACCCGTCAGTGCCCTAGAGGATGTCCTGTGCTCCTTCTGACACCATCCATCCCATGGGAGAGGTAACAACACGTCCACAGAGCTACAGTGTCTTTCTTTCAAACTAATTTGTATCGTACAACAGAGTATGGACTTACTGTTCAGCTTCCAAAGAGAAGTGGCCTTGTGCTTCATACAAGACTTTTTAAAGGTGTTAGTAGAAATTAATTTCCTTGCACTTACGCTGCATCCGCACTTAAGTGCTGGGTCATGTTTAAAACAAGATGCTTACCCAGAACAGACTGGTAGTACTAGAGACAATTATACGAGTGTTAGTTCTGGGGCACGTGTTCAGTTTGCTGATTGTAAACCAATGTCTTCAAGAACAAAGAACACAATCGTGTTCAAGAAGTAACTGGACATGGCCCTTAGTGCTATGGACTAGCTGGCAAGGTGGTGATCAGTCAAAGGTAGGACTCAGTGATCTTAGAGGTCTTATTTTCAACCTAAAATTTCAACCTAAATGATTCTGTGATTCTGTCTTTAGGAAAACACCCCTTCAAACTGAGCAGAAGTTTTATTTTGAAATCAAAACATCAAGCTTTTAAGACCACCATCTTGTAGCCACCAACTCAAGCCAGACACCAGGTATTTTAACATTTAAAATATACACTTGTTTCTAGCACAGACAGTACACTAGTTGGCAGAACCTCTAATTAAAAACATAGATGTTTTAGGCCAATGGTAGCAATCGTGCAACAAAAATGTATCACAGAAGACTGTGGATTTCATCAGCGGGTTAGAAAACTAGAGTTTCCTTTACTGGCATTTGACTTCAGCTGTGCCAATACTGCCTTTAAGCAGCTTGAACATTAATAGTTCAGCAGTAAAGAACATTACATGCATCTCTCTCTCTAAGTGGCATTTTCCTCCTCTTGTACAAGGAAGGGGAGCAATTTAAGAGGAATCTGATTAGGCAAATCCAGAGCCATCCTGCAAAAAAGATAGCTATCAACAGTCATTCAAGTGAAGAAAGAGACTGACCATGATTGTAAAGCATCTGACCCATTTCTCCTTTTCCTCCTATGCTGTAGTCAAGTTCCCAGATTTCTAATCTCCCAGGAGAAATCCACAATCCATTCAACTCAAGACTTGGACACCAAATGAGAAGCCACATAAGTATCTTGTAGGCAACATGTCTTGAATTAAATTGTAATTGGACATTCTGGGCCCCCTGCTCCATACACAGCAACTGTGCAGGGTTACTCAAAGAGAAGGTCTTCGTCCTTCTCTTCTGCTAAGAGATTGGCTGGTTCAATTTCCCCACCAGCAGCCCTCCGCAGCTCCCGTTCTTGATCAGATTTTTCTTTCAATACTTTTTTCTTTTCCTGGATCTTCTTTAGCCTGTGAAGAGAAATGTGGCTTATCTGTGAAACAAATACATTTTCATAAAATAGGCTAGCAATAAAGATGCCATACAACCTGGATATGATAAAGCTGCCAGGGAAAAGTTCCCTGGGAAATAAAAATTCTGCAACAAATGGCAAATTTGGCAAAATGGCAAAAATAAAAGGCTTTTATTGCTAGCTGCTGTAATTGAAAAACTTCATCCAAACTATAAATTATACTCTTGACCCTAAACACTGCTCTGTTTGTCTTTAATGAAGTTAATTCCTCTTTCATTCATTTTAGGTCTGACGTGTTTGCTTCAGGTAGCCTAGAACACTGACCTGTAGAGCAGAGGTGCCCTTAAGGCAGAACACCTCAGTGTACTGTATCACATCATTCCCTCTGGAAGAATGATGGCAGCTATGTGCAACTTAGTGGTAGGGATTTATTTACAAGTTTCAGACAAATAATTGCAGATGCCCAAGTGCCCAGCTCTGGCAACTCAACATGCAGGAAGGAGGAGTTCGTGTTTAACAGTGTTTGTTGGCACATGTGGTGAACAGTTCTCCTAAGTCCCTCCTGAGGAATGGTCTATTTCAGAAAGATATTTACCTGTAGAACTCCTCTCGTTCTCGTTCATCCAGTTCTGTGATGATATAAGAAAGAGTACGCTCGATCCTCGGAATAATCACTAAAAACATAAATAAAGAAGTTTTTGGACTGCTGCTTTATTAACCCAGAAGTTATACAATGGAGTGCACACATGTTGTTTGAAGTCAATCTACTAATTATTTTGGCTAGGAGAAATTTATGTCTTTCATGGAAGATCGTACTATTTTCTGATGGACGAGTACACAGAATTGTTTTCTTTAGTAAGTCCAGGACTAAGCTAGGACTCTGAATGTCACAAAATCTCCCACAGCATCTTCTTTTAAAGATGCAGTGGAATCAGTAAGCACTGATCCCTCATTGTTGGTAAGGTTCTTTTTTCCCATGGAAGTGGTTAAAAAAAAACCTACAAGAGGTGGGCAAAATTTGAATTAAAACTATGTTCTTCCATCACATTCTTTCAGAAACTTCTGTTCAGTATAACACTTTTACTCACAGAATTATCTTGGTTTAAAAAGGCCGTCATGAAAACAAATATTCAAATGTAACACTATCACAAGGGAAAAGATAAGACACTAAACACAGCTTTAACACCCAACTGGACAAACTATGTGTCAGAATCCCTTCTTGAAAGGAGAAAGCTGTTATCAGCACTACCAGTGTTATTTGGAAGGCTGCAGAGGAAACCTTTTCTAAGTAAAATTCTCAGGAGTGATGATAAGCTGCAGTTAAGGCCTTCATGTTCAAAGGAATCAGTCTATGGGAAATGGTACTGAAAAGGATGGTTTAGAAACACAGACTGAAATAAGTTATTGTGTACATGCAAAGATGATTAAATCTAAGCTATCAAAACTCAGAAAGGAACTTGAAATAATCAAGTTCTGCAGCAAAAGGAATCACAGCAGTATTCTGTTTGGAGTAGTACTTAAGAAATGGCAAGAAGCAAATTTACAAACAAGAACATGAAGGATAAAGAATTCACATCAAAGAAAAACACCAGGGTATGGACATAAGGACTATTCCATCCAAAATCAACACAAAGTCAACAGCTCCTCACTGTTACAATTACACTATTACAATTTTAAAGTTTATTAAAGTGATTTAAAGTTAAATCTATTTAAAGTTATTTAAAGTTTATTATGCTATTGAAACATCTTAACACTTAGAAACATATCTTTTGCTTCTAGTCAACAGACTTGACCAATTAAAGTCATAAGCAGAGACTCCAGAATGTGTTTGTGAAACTTTTGTCCTATAGGTTCTCAACACAGTTTCCTGATTACTTTCTTATGTTTGCATATTCATTTATCTCTGTGTACTCCATTCCACTGGGATTTTAATTTTTTTCTTTCTTTCAATATGTTTCATTGTAATGCTTTCTAGAAAGAGTTCTTAAACTGCTTAGAAATTCTACTAACAAGCAAGAGGTCAAATGAGTGGCTTCTATGACCCTGCTCCTCATTGTGCATGGAGACAGAAAAATGTTATGCATCCCAAATGGAAAATACTCACCGTGTTCAATTGCATTCACTCGTCTGTTTGTTATTTTAATGGCTTCATCCAAAGTAATAAAGGATGTCTGATGGAATGGGATTAAATAATTAATATATAACAAGACAAATGCAGCATTTCGTTCAATTCTATACAGAAAACTGAATAGCACTTGAAAGCCAAGTCTATAATGTAGCTTCACAGACTATGGCCTTGAGAGAAGCAGAATTTTTTTCTACTAATGTCACTAGCACACTGCACATCACCCACTCTCCAAAGAAGGTTTCTTTCTAGTGTTAAGGAATAAGGACTTCTTTGAAGTGGTAATATAACTGTTTTATGGCTGAAAAAGGTTTGTAACTTTGTACAGCACTGAGACTAGATTATGCTACAATTACTGAGATATGTTACTTTCCTTTCAGAAAAGTGAGAAATCAATGATGCCCTTCTTTTTTTCTTCCCACCAACCTGTAAGGAGGCCAGTTCCACAAGCAGCTCCACAGCTTTGGCATAGTTCCTCTTCAGCTTAGCCAACTGTTCTCCACCTCTGGCCAAGCCAGTCAGCTCATAGCCTGAAAAAAAAAAACTTTTGTTACTATTGCTACTATAGTGGTTTTTTACTAGATAAAAATTAATACTTTACAGTGATACAAACAGCTCAGCAAGTAAGAAGCTAAAGCCTTTGCCTATTAACAAATTATAGTGGTTTATGTTACTACAGGTCATTGTTGTGCATGTCCACAGTAAGACTTCGCGGCCTCAAAATCTGGTACCTCAAGACAAGTCTTCTCATCTGAAAACCTCACTGATTTAGAAAAGTAAAATCCACTATAGTCCTTAATAATCCCTCCATGTCACAGGAACAGGGCAAAGCATCAAAGGAAGGAAGTACAGCCACGCCTATGATGTAAACTGACTTACCACCATCAAGACATGACAAGTATTTTTGTATTAGAATGGAATTGCTGTAAGTATGTGCAAGACAAAAAAACCCACTTGGTTTGTACTTACTGTCCCCTCCTTCCTGGTAATGCTCAAAAACTGGCAAGGTTACACCTGATAGGAGTGAAGAAAAATGTAAGAGACATAAAGGGCTATAGATTTGTTAAGTACAAATCACTTTTACCCCCATTTGCTTCCAATTATGTAAGATTATTTTTCCAAATCTTCCTATATAGCTTGGAACCATTAAGTCATGCTGGTGGTCACATATAACACAGAACTTCTGAATAGCGTTGAGACCACAGAGATCTACCTGAAAAATTCAGGGAAGTATTCCAGTTTGTTCAGTTTTATTATGTTTCTGTTTGGTAATGTATTCCCTTTACTTAAGGAATATTTTAAGCATTCACTCATCTTTTTTGTTTTCTTCATAGACAATTACTGATATTTAATTGCCTGAAATTTATTTAATTTTGCTACTTAATTTCCCAATCTATTTTTCAGTAAAGCTCTATGGAACTTATACTTTGTCCAGAGATCTAGAAATTGGACTGCAGTTTACACACATTCATTTAATTTTATGAGAGGTAAATAACTAAATATAAAAACCATATGCTGTATGTGAAAAAAACCTTAATCAATTACAAGTGTTCCTACTGTTAGATAAATAAGAGAAATAAGGAAGAGGAGACAGTGTTTGGATACATTCCCAAGTCTCCCTCCACAATTCCCTTGAGTCGAAACACT
Organism: Cephalopterus ornatus; assembly: GCA_013396775.1. NCBI lineage: Eukaryota > Metazoa > Chordata > Aves > Passeriformes > Cotingidae > Cephalopterus > Cephalopterus ornatus. The sequence continues at coordinate 275,411 of VZRE01001309.1, forward strand.
CATGGCCTGCTATACTGTCTCACCTGCTACATTGTCTTTTTTAGCTCTGATCTTGACTTGTGCTTTGTTCACATTTTGGATCACAGTGGTACTGTAAGGAAGCAAACATACATCTGAATCAGGAAAGGTTAAATGGTTCATTAAGTCACCATTATATACAAGATGAAGCAGTCAAGACCTGGAAATTGTTGTCAGCTCAGTTCTCTATGCAGTCCGTTGCACAGGCTTTCAAGCTAACACAGAAGCTTGGAAAGAAATAGGTTTCCAGCAATGTCTGGAAATGTAAAACACATAGAGTCTGTGTACGTAATTTTAAAAATATCTTAGACCAAGTATATAAACCATAGCTAAAACTAGCCAGTTATGTGGCAAATTATTCTAATAACATCGAGTCTAATCAACCCGTGAGACCTTTTTCCCAATAAAAGTCAAGAAATTTCACGGCTTTAATGCAGACCAAGGCCACAACATTTTGTTCGTTTTAGTTTGTATGTATTTGTTCTTTCAGAACATCAGTGAGTATGTTACCCACTAACTAGGATATTAACAAACTTGAGCTTGTACAACAGTTCATCCAGAAAAATTCTGAAGTATCTCAAGGTCTTCCAAGAACAGGTCACTGTGGCCAACTCTCATGTCGAAGTCCAGTTTACTTTACAGGGTGGAATCTGACTACTGTTTATAGCTAAACACTGTGACAAATCAGGACAGGAAACAGAACAGCACCATATCCAAATGAAAAGCCAAAAAGACTTTTCTTCAGCAGCATACAGATTACTCCTGTGTCTGATCACTCAGTTCCTCCCTATTAGTTGGTAACACCATCACCTAATCATTAACACTTCTCCAACTTTATTTCACAAGGTCTGTGCACCCTTGAATCAATTACACAAACACCCTAGACAGAACTGTAGTTTATTAAAATACAATGAAAAAAATATACTGCTGGAGGAAAAAGATTTGTTTCCCCTCTGGCATACAGCCCTCATGAGCCCTAGTGAGACCAGAGGTCAATGAGACAGGAGATTAGAACAACTGGTAAAATCACTGTGTGACTTTCTGGGAGAAAAGAACAGACGTTACACCTGTCCCTCAAATTCACAAGCAAAACCAAATTAACAAATACTCCAATACTCCGCTATAAATTCTCACTTCCCTGCATATTTGATTCCAAGCTGCAAAATTCAACACCTTCTCAAATCAAAGACTTTTAGGCAAATTCAGTTAGTCTTTCCACTTTGTTTAGGTTCCAGTGGAGTCTATGTTTTCATCATGCAACTTATCTCTCTCCTGCAGTGATGTCTCCCACCTTTAGCTAAGGGAATTCAGTTCATCCTGTCCTACCTTGTCCACTGTCTTTTTTTTTTTTTTTTAAAGGGCATTTAAGAATTTTACTTTTTCCAAAAGAGAAAATAATAATTTGTTGATCGCTCTTTCCCATGAGTACGACACCTAAAAGCTCAGCAATCCTCACCTGAAATCTCCTGCTGTAAACTTTGCCTCCGCAAGTGAAAAGGCAGCTTCTCTCATCACCTCACCCATCAGCATCTTAGTCTGTTTAAAAAAAATAAAATTAAAAAAAAATGAAAAGGCAGCAAATACAAGGCACATCATAACTCCTTTTCCAGGATAAATAACTAACAGCATAATGAGAAGAAAATGGAAAGAAACTGAAGAGAGTGAGAAAGTCCTATATGGATAGCTTACTCTTAAGCTGCAAATTGTAATTCCCAGGTGACTGGCAAAAAAAATATTTCAGCTATTTCACTGATCCAGCAAAAGACTTGCCTGTCTTCATAATCATAAAATTCTATTATATGGGGTTTAAATCACAACAATAAAGTGGCTCATTAGGAAAACACTCTTCCTTCACATTGTATGCAACACTACGAGGCAGCTGAAGTTGTTTTTCAACAGATAGATGTATGCAGCTTTGTGAAGCTGTACTCTCCCCTACTCCATTTTTTCCCAATTTTTACATGCTATTGAGAAACAACAGCCTTTGTGTGTTGGACAATCCGTAGGAAACAATGATACAGAGTGCCGAGAGCTTGTCTACAGCGTGGCAACAAAGCACTACTGCTAACCATGGATACTGCGGCAGTTGCAGCCAAAACAGTAGAGCTAAAACCCATCTGGCGTAGTGGAACACAACACAACATATTAGGCTCTACTATGTATCTTAGATTTGTCATCCGTGTTGCAGAGGAAGAAGCAGGGCTCTGTTTCCTCATAAAGGAACAAGTTCAATCTGGACAAAACTTCTGCTTGCTAATGCACCCAGTCATGCAGGAGACATTATAGATCTGCAGTGTGCTCTTAATCTGGATAAAGCAACAAAAAAGGGGCTACAGAACATGTTAAAACCACTCCTAAACTATTTGGTAGCATCAGAGCAAAGTCCCCATAACGTAGAAGAGATGATAGGGAAGTTGGAACACAAACCAAATTAGAACCTAAGACTGTCTGGAAGGGGGTGAAAAATATTAACTCTTCCAAAGTTTCTATATCACTGCGGCCAAAAAAACCATAATTCTGCTCATGTGCCCTCAGTAGTCTCACTTACAAAAAACAAGTTATCCACAAAGTTGTCCTACGTTCCAGCCTACCTAATGAAGTCAGCAGAACAGGAATGAACTGACAGAACAGACAAATTTCAAATAAAGCAAGCCAAACAAAGGAAAATTATAATTTACCTACCTCAATAATTTTCTTAAGGATCTGCCTGAATCGAAGTGTCAAAGCGTCAGATTTTTTTTTCAAGAGGTTACGACCTGTTTGGGCTCCTTTTAAACGAGCCTTCATGATGGTCTGAGCCCTGTAAAACAGAGGAATAAATAAAAATGTTCTGCATCATCTGAAGGGATTAGGAAAAAATTTATGCAAAGTTTTCTGACATTGATGTGACTGAAATTATGAAGCAATCAAGAAACATCACTGCAGAAGAGCAGGTTGGCCACTTCAGGATAGGATTTCATATTCTTGTTTAAAATCAAGGGAATTTATTGTATTTATCTTCACCATCAGTGAGAACTAGAAGGTTATTATCTGCAAAGTCAAAGATCATGGAAAATTGATGAGACATTTTTCAGCGTTTCCATAAGAGGAAATAAGAGTTTTCATTTTTCTTGATGTCTTACAAGTACCAGAAATCAAACTACCCCAAAAGCCCACTGGTATTGCTTTTTAGCTCTTTTACTGCTATGTCACCTTCTCAAAATCAGACAACACAGCAAATTCTTCATGTGAACATGACTGTTGATGCTGTGTTCTGATTTCATAGAGCAAGAAGATACAGCAGTTGTACATTCTGGTTTGAAGAAAGTCAGAAAGTACAATGATTCCTCATCTTCGTATGCTGCATTAAGCTATTTAAGACAATCAAAGGCAGCAACAATTGAAGAGGTATATTAGTGAGTTAGCTGTAGTTTTGTATATCCTTTACTATCAGTAGCACTCTTGAAGGTTATGCACTGAAGAAAGATCCAAACCTTGCTTCCCTCTCTGCTGTAGAGTATCTTTTAATTTGAATAATCTTTTTGATTTAAGTTAACTAGAATAGCAGGAGCTATACTACAAAAGGTCAAGCTGTGCTAACTTTGTGCAGGCAGCCACTGTGCACAAGGGACAACACTCAAGTCTTTACTTCCTCTCTGACCTTGGAAAAAGTAAGTATAATTAAGATTCTATCTACACATTACTGTCCACATCTACTGGCATGTGATGAGAATAGCCCCATTAACATCTACCAAATACTTTTAACTGAAAACCACAAATACTTTATGAATGTTTATGATTAAAAACAATCAGAGTAAAAAGGCAACTTGACTTTTCCAACAAGCAGGTATCTTGAACTAACCTTGAACTAACTTGTTCCTTCTGTTCACCACCAACCAGAGACTGGTTGGCCTTCTAGTTTGAGCAAGATTTCACAGGCTCTGAGCGTGCACTAAACAACGTCTTGTTTACTCTCAAAGAGACTGAGCAGTTTCTGGAACTGATGATATCCAGCACAGAAGAGGCTCATATCAGCAAGCCACTTCATAAGGATTTAAAAAATTAAAAAACCCCAAAAAAACCCAACAACAAACAAAGCAAACCTTGTGAAATTCTCTTCTGTCAGTTAACAAAATTAATTGTTGCAAACACGGGCCATCTTTATCTTACCTTTCTAACTTACATTCCTTTGGAAACACCAGCCACATTATTGGTCTGTTACCTCCTTTGAAACAATGCTTGTAAATATTAAGCCTTTCTGCATGACCACCCTCCTGGCGCAGTAGCATATCAGCCCACAAAACCAGATACCTTTTAAAAGCGACTGAAGTGCCCCCTCTTGGACATGTAAACTGAATGAAAAGAGCGTTACCAAAGAGCAGGAGTGAGATCAGATGACTTAAGTGTATGCAATAATTCATTTCTGTGTATTTAATAGTTTATTCCTGAACTAAATTTCAAAACAGAACCTTTACCATGTAATGTATTAATCTTTCCATATAAACTCTTACTTTACATGTCCTGAGCTCACACGCAGGGGAAGAATTATTATTTTACATTTGAGGTTTTCTGTCCTGCAAGGCATGTTTTTATAAAGATTACATGCAGGCATCAACCCACTTTTATGCATGATATGAAACAGTCTTTCACCTTAAAGCAAAGTCTTTCTGTCCTGGAGGGTTCTGAAGAGAAACTGAACAGCATTATTAAAACAGCAATTTTGTTCAATTGTTTGTGTTTGTTCCAATGTTGGCAGCTTTGTAAGCCTTGTCAGGAGACATATGATCTAATGACAAATAGTCTGCTGTCGGGATCTGGAAAATTACCTGACTGTCCACTACACTTCGAGCATTTTACTTCCTTCTTCTTTTTTAACACATTATGGCCAGCCTCTCGCATAGTGGTATCGTCTGTTGCAAAGTTAAGGGAAGCTATGGCTCGGTTTGTCCATTTTCCCCTTACCCACACATTTTACAAAATGTCCTTTTATAAGTCAGGTTTGCACAACGGCATGACTTTAAATACCACACCCGGCACGTTTGTGCCGGACCCCGCCACGGCCCTCTGAGGGCCGACAGAGCTGATGCGGAGCCCGAAAACAGAACCTGAAGGGGAGAACTAAGGGCGGCCTGCGAGTGCTCGGTCACAGCACGGCGGGCGGAGCGGGCACACAGCGGGCGGAACGACGGCCAGAGCCGAGCCCCGACGGAAAGAGAAGCCCTGAGAGCCCCGCCAGCCGCCCCGGGCCCCGGCGCTGCCTCGGGCACGGCCCCGCGCCCCCGCCGCCTCCCGCTCGGCGCTACGCCGGCCCGTCCCGGCGGACACTCACATCCGCGAGGGGAAG